>WOGO01009650.1:0-10121 GCA_015342085.1 Leptinotarsa defecta | reverse complement strand
ATAGATGAACACTTCAATCTAGCAGATCACTATTATAATCTTCATGCAGTCATTGTTCACTGTGGTTCTGTTGTTGAATCTGGTCATTATTACGCCTTGGTCAAAGACGAAACGCACTGGATTAAGTTTGTCGATATCTTGAATTTATTGGAGCCTCTGGAGACACCCTATATTTTGTTTTATGCCGCTGAAAAAGCAAATGCCCCACTGGAATCAATGAACTCGCCCCGGAGCGCCAGTTATTGTTTGTTGTTTCATAATTTCACGATTTGTATTACTTTCTTTGAATAATCAATATGAACGAATAAAAAAATCTAAGAAACAATATAAACCATGAAACTGACAAAATACGTAGAAGACGAAGATGTATTTCGATGTTAATGTAAGTAGACATAGGAAGTAGCCAGAAATTTACGGCTATTTCGTCGTCAGAAACAAAATGCGACGAATATTCACTTTGATCCCATTTTCCCCATGAGAGATGGAATGGACATAACTAGTAGATGTCTCTAGCAGAAAAATTTACAGCTTTGATTGAAAATATTTCTACTTCATTGAAAAATCGACTATGGTTCATATTGATGCATGGTTGGTAAACGAAAATTATAGTCATCACTGGATAGGTCATAGAGCATGGCCACTCAGGTCCTCAGGCTTCAATAGTGAAGATTGTATCCTGTGTGGTCATCCTGAAACATTGGTTTACAGCTCACCAATTCATACTGAAGAATAGTTGTGAAATTACAACATACTTTTTCGTGAAGGCACAGAAATACTTTTGATATATTTCAGAAATTTCGGGATAATTATTAATTCAAAATGTATTTATGTTTCTCCAATATAATTTTGCGTCCAAAGATAATGTTCATGAATACATTAATATTTGAAATTACGTACACAATTTTTTGCGAGAAATATTAATGAGTTTTATTCTTTATGAGACTATCTTACATCATTTTGTGATGCACTGTTTGACACCGTTGGTGTAGTAATGAATATTACTGAAGTTTTTTCCCAACACCAAACCGTTATTTTAACACCTCGACACGTGTTACAATCACCAAGTGATCATCTTCAGAAGGAAGATCACTTGGTGATCGAAACACGTGTCGAGATGTTAAAATAACGGTTTAGTGTTTAGAAAAAACTCCAGTAATATTTATCCTACATCAAACGAAAAACAATCAGGGAACCAGAAAGAATGATGATTTCAAAAATGATTTTTACATTATGAAAAAACAGATAGTTACTTTTCTATTTGCAACAATTCAGTGCAAATCCTGTGGGGACTCTACTGTCATGATGAAAGTTGTACAGCAGAAAATGCCTACTGATGCATGAAAGATGCGTATTCTATTTGTAAGATATTTGAGGTAAGTGAAATATCTAAAGTAAGCATAACTTTTTTCATTCCAGCTCCCCGTAGTTCATATGACTAGAAAATAAACTTTTCAAATATTAGCATGTTATCAAAAATACCCTGTAATATTTATTGATTAAGCTTCAATAATTTTTTTGAAAAATTTTTACTTGTGTAATTTGAGAATCAGAGTGTAACTGAACAAGTGTCCAACAATCAGAATATTCAATGAAAAATGTATTGTGTGCATAAAATTGCAATAAAAAAGACAGAAAGTATCATTTCTGGCTTTGGTTTTAATGAAGCACAATGAAAATATTCATCTCAAACGGTGCTCCACTGTATAAAGAAATAAAAATATAATTTGAAATGAAGTTATATGAAATGGTTCATAAAATGAGGTACCTGGCATGTGCCATTATATTTTCGTTCCTCAAAACTACAAACATAAAACAACCCACTGGGATCACTTTTGAAATCACTTGAATCGAATGAAGCTCTTTTATGTTGTTCATTTCGTCGAATAGAATTCACTACACAAGTTTCAAAAATTAAGGATCAAAGCATGGAATTTAATTAAAACGATTCATTTCAGTTTTGATTATGAACGTTTCAAATAGAACGAATTTATTGTAATTGCATCAATTTGTCATTTATTTAAATATTAATCTATTTCGATTATGTTTGAAATCAATATTTGCTTCAAGTTTCATTTTAAAATTCGTGTATTAAATTCATATAAGGTTTGAGAAAATATTCCCATATACCGGTTGAACTCATGGAACTCGGCTGACGGAATATGAAGAAAAGAACATTTCTTCATAGTGCATGTAACTTTCACAAAATTTTGATAGAAAAGACACTTGAATATCTATGTAACAAAATATCACTTCAGTCGCAAATTCACTCTGTAACGACAGAAAAATCAAATCCATATTCCACGACTAAATTCAAGCTTATTTAAACGCTCATTCACTTATCATATAGGTAGTATTCTGAATGCATTTTCCTCATATATTATAAATACCTCTAAATATAAGTTCCAAAAATATATTTTTCAACTTTTAGTAAAAGAGCAAATCTAATGTTAGGTTAGTCAACAATGTCTCAACTCTTCTAATTGATTTTACAATAACATCTGAACCATGTAGTTTTAATTTGTTAAAGTTAATCAAACAATTAATCAAAAACTCAAATTGACATTTAGTTACTTTTGTGTTAGGTCTTCTGAATGAATGTACGTTGAATAGGCATAAAGTAGGTTGAGTTAGTATAATCAGAAACCTCACTAGATACATGGTATCTGGTGTCCAGTATCTTATAATAGCGGTGTTGAAGGTTAAGCGGTAGAGCAGAACCTCATTAGGTTATACGAAGTGGGCTACTGAACTTCGCCTTTCAGGTCAGCAATTATGTGCAAATGAATGTAAAACACATTTGGTATCGTTTTTCATGCTGTTCTAATAAAGACACATCATTATTATTATTTTGCAAAGTAGAACTAGTCTGGCTATATAACCAAAGCCAAGATTCATCGTGAGGTAAGTGATCATTGGATCCAAAAATCATATGCCCTAAGCAAACGCAATGAGGAAAAAATGTCAGCCTTCTGCATTTATTCGGACCTGATTTCTGCCCTAGTGCGGCAAGCTGGCATGATCTTGAGATACGAGAGAGTATTATTCCACCAAGGACTTCATCAATCAGAAGAAACATCGCATCGATCTGAGAATACCACTATGTTGCATTCCTGAAGGGGCAACTTTTGTTTCTTTTAAAGGTAGGACGGTAGCCTGGTGGGTTGACGTGGATTGTCACTCAATCGACCGCTGTGCGAACCAGTGGTTCGAACCGCAACGCCGGACGATCGATTTCCACTTCCTATCATCCAACCCCTGTTAGGAATGACACGTTAAACAGTAAGACCTTTGTGATCTTTAGCTCGCACAAGTTTCGACCTTTGAGAGTAGTTGTTCATAGGAGAGCAATAAGTGTTTAACGGAAAACATATTTCAACAGATTTTCATCAGACAGATTTAACCGTCCTTGTAGGACTCACCGTTTCCGAGATAGCAATATCTAATATTTATAATCATCAACAAGGAGTTCAATATTTTGCTTTAAAATATGCCGTCGGAAAACGAATCCACATATTTTTAGAAATCATATGAAATCGAGAAAGGTTAATGCAGTCAAGCTGCTGGAAACCAATTCCATGAAAATCAAAAAATACAAAGATAAGTACTATTCTGATTATTTCCTTATTGATTTCAATTTAAGAGCCACCGGTAGATAACTGCTTCAGCCTACTGAGCATCGTCAGTACCGGAAAGGCGGTCCTCGATTGAAGACAAAATGTGAATAACCAAGAAGAGTAGTTGACAAAAATAACTGCGTGAACGCAAGTGAGACATAAGTGGAACCATCACCAACAAGTGGAACCACCAATAGGTGGTTCCACATATGTATTTGTTTTCCGATGGCATTCTAGAATAGCTTCTCAAATTTCTGCTAACGCAGTTGTCGGTTGATTGGTCAAACCACCAACACTGACATAAAAACTTGGCAAGTTGACTTGGATGTCACACCAATAGGTAGTTCCACTTATATCACGCTTGCGTTTATGCATTTATTTTTATCAAGTACTTTTCTTGATTATTCACATCTTGTCTTCAATAGAGGACCACCTGCCCGGTACGGAACATGCCCAATAGGCTGTCTACCGGTGGCTCTTAAATTGAAATCAATATGGGAATTATCAGAATAGTACTTATCTATTTATTTTTTGATATTCATGGAATTATTTTCTAGCAGCTTGACTGCATTAACCTTTGTCGGTTTCATTTCATTTTTAGAAACATGTGGATTCGTTTTCCGGTGGCATTTCAGGTTAGCATCCCACATTTCTGCTACCGCAGTTGTCGGTTGGGTGTCACACCAATAGGTGGTTCCACTTACGTCTCGCTTACGTTTATGCATTTATTTTTATCAAGTACTTTTCTTGGTTATTCATATTTTGACTTTTTAGAGAAATATACTTTATACCATTCATATTTGAAGTTTCCGAAAACTTCCAGGCCGAATATTTTTGTTAAACGATCAATTTATTTTCTATTGAGTGATATCTCCAATTCTTATCAATTCATCAGCATTTGCAAAATACCCGGAAATAGGTATTGCTTGTGAGAGTTTTGAATGAAATCGCCCGTATGGAAACATCAACTCGACATATTACCCTCACCCACATAATAAGACCAAATGAAGGAAAAATTCCGGTATGTTTTTCTCTCGAATAATTCCCATATCTTGGTTTTTTACGTTCATATAGCACATATTCCAGTACGGCACCGCGTTATTTCTTATAAAACTACAAGGAGTTGAATAACTGCTACCTGTTGCTCCTTTTGATTTACGTCGTATCCTGCCCCTATTCTCGGTAGTAAGAAAGCGATATGTCAGTAGCAGCCTGACTTCTCCATTGTCATGATGGAGAAGTTTACTCGTGGTATTCATTTATAGTTGAAACATACTTTTTGAATTGGAAGTCGTTTTGTGTTACATATTCATATCATTCATTTATTTCTAATAAGAACATCGTTATATTTGTTTGCGGGATGTAAATGCCTTATTGCCACATTGTAACGAGTGATATACATTACGTAATGTAAAATTTCCATGTGTGATTTGTTTTACTTGACGAAAGTTTCGTTATGTAATTTGTTGCCTAACACCAAAATTTGTTGACATCCATGCACAAATTTAATACCTTGGTTCTCTCTTTTTTCTTTCACGAAGACATAAAAAATTCACGATGTGAAATACAAGGTTAGCCTGACAAAAAGAATTATCATCTACACATTATATTACCCAGTAAAATGAATGATTTATAGTATTGCCTTTCTTCACACCTAATAATAATAATAATAATAATAATAATAATAACACCTTAGTCTTCCGCAGTCGCATGATGGGTATAGAGGTTCCTGACACAAGGTGCAGGGCCTGCCGCGAGGCGCTCGAGTCCCTAATGCACTTACTATCAGCATGTCCAGCATATGCGGTCTCGGCCTATATCCATCGACATAACGCAGCCCTAAGAGTGCTATATTACCATCTACGGCACTCTTACGGTATTGACGAGACACCGGTGTTGCCCTACGCTACGAGGAATATTGAATCCGTTGTGGGGAATGAGAAGTGCCGAATTTATTGGAACTATTCTGAATTCTTCAGAATGTACAAGTAGGTGATTACATTTCGAGTTCGTGTATTATATTCGTGTTCTGACTCAGCTGGTTCTCAGTTTGAAATTTGACGTTTACACACAGGAGATATCAAAAAATTTTGAATCTTTATACAGACTATCGGAAGAAAATCTGTGGGGTTTATTGAGAATTAGCCGAATGAATCTTCTTTGGATTATTTTCAAAGGATTGAAACATATCCAAGATGCGTTTCCCCAAATCGTGATAGTGACGCAGTTATTCAATTACAAAGTTGATATGAAAGTTTCACCTCAAGTTATTATCGATAAACACACCTAGATATTTAATGTTTCTTACAGATTCAATATATGATGTTTTTTCAGGTGAATTGACTACAATTCAATGGGATGGTGCTGCCCCGGATTTATTGTAGCTGTATTTAGTTTGTTCCGGATTGACAGTTGGGAGTTTTTGGCAAAGTCAGTCATTTATGAGAATAAAATCTTTTTCCGCAATGTTTTTCAATTCGTCCCAAGTATCGGCCTCATAGAATATTGTAGTATCATCGGCGTATCCAATTACTCTTCCTGCACTGTTCAGTTCAAACACATCGTTGACATAAAAGTGAAAAGAACAGAAACACCACATCCGATATAGTGCAGTTCACTCATCACCTATTTCCACTACTTGTTTTCTGCTTTTTAAATAACTACTCAGAATTTGAGACATTTTCCTGGAATTCCTTTTCTTTCTAATATTTGTACTAATATAGTGTGGTCCACAGTATCGAAGGCCTTGCTTAGGTTTAAAGAGACATAAAAAAGTCTTTTCATTTTCTAGGGCTTTATGAATTTCATTTGTTAACTCCAAGAGAGCATCTTCTGTGGAAATTCTTTCTTTTAAACATAATTATTTTTCAGAAATCAAATGATATTTGTTGATGAAGTTTACTGATCTTGTTTTTATGAATTTTAACAGAATTTTCGATAAATGGTTGATCTGGGATATTGGTCTGTAACTAGTCACAGAGGTTTCATCGTCATTTTTATATATTGGACACACTATTGACTCCTTGAACATGCCAAACTTTTTCCGTGTTAGGAATCACACTTTAAAAGGTGAGACCTCGTTAGTCCTTAGCTCGCACAAGTTTATCAACTTCTGAGAGTTGTCGTTCGTATGGGGGTGACAACTGATTAACGGAAAAACAGATTTTAAAACAGACAAATTTAAAGGCAGGTGTTGATTATCTATTCCAGAGGTTTAAGCATATAATTTACAATTGGCTTGATCACTTCGACCCTGATTCCATCAGCCACCGGTGACTTGTTATTTTTGATTTGATGGGTGATATTCAAAATGTTCCCTCTATTTACCAAATAATAGTCCAAAAAGCACTTTTGAATATTCCTTTTAGATCAACTTTCATTGGTAATAATTTAAATATGAGTGATATACTGATGAATAGCGATATTAGTGCCATAAGTCAATATAATGAACAATACTAAAATTCCTTGGTATTATCCAAGAATATCCAGTTGGGCTGGTTGAGGAAAAAACTTTCCTGTCCTATGTTGAAAATGTTGCAGACCTGATTGGAAGAATCTTAGAGTAACCCGACGTAAAATCAATATTTAGGCCAACCAAAACTAGAATAGGTTAACTCGCAGCTACAATAGAGAAGAAGAGGAAATGAACATAATGAAATCCGGCGACCTGTCCTTGAACGTACACAAAACAAAATCAAGTTCTCCAATTGATAGAAACTAAGCCATGCCTACTGATAAAATAAAAACAGAGTCAAATACCAGCGACGCAGTTACAGCGTTTAGTAACATCACTATTTATTATGTCTACCGCAGTAGTAGAAAAAACGTCATACATACGAACCTGCAGACCACTGCCAAAAATCCAAGTGATAGTTTTTTCAGAGTTTTCTCCGGCCGTGAATGTTTACATTCTTCTGTGTCCAAAATAGTCAGACAAGAACATTAAATTTCACTACAAAATCCATATTATGCTCTAAAACCAACAAAACATACACAGTTTTTTTTCTGCTATGATTGTATATATCAGCATGAAGAAGTCGAATTTTACTTCAGTGGAAAGAACAAAATTAGAGCAGTTGCAATCTGTTAAATATTGGAATATTTCCCACTCGTTCTGAAAGAAGAGTCAACTACAGTTTTGAGGTGAAACTTTCAGAAAATCCTTCAAACGTTTTCACAAGTTATCTAGTCATTACTCTGAACCCTAATTCAAAAATCAACTTCATTTGTTCACTTTTCATATTGGTTACATTGAGTGCGCATGACTATCAACTAACTGAATCTGCAATTCATATCATGTTTGCTGTGCGGAAACTTCCAATAAAAGCACTCACTATTTCTGTGTACGGTGTTCGTTCATGAATTGAATATAATTAAGGCAGATAATGATGAAAGAACCTGTCAGCAGACTGTATCGCCACACTGTGGAAGCGATACACGGTCACGTGAATAAATTATCATCTGTCCAAATTAGAAGATTTATTCGCTGAACAGAATTTGGATTCCATTACCGAAACAATATTGCCTAACTACATGCTGGAGTTGGGTGATCAAACAGAGGGCTACGAACATTCATCTGATGTATTAGCAGCGAGAAAAAATCACCCACCGGATCTACTTTCGGTGTCGACTGCATCATTGGAAATGATCATTGACTTCAGTGCTATATTGATGATTGGTTGTACCTATGAGATGCAAATTAAATTTTTGGAACGCGAAAATAACTTTTTAAAAAGAATGTATTTTAAAAACCAGCGACTACTCTCTCTTACGACACCTACAAAGAGAATGATAACGCTAGTTTACAGCCAATTCACGATTGTATTGCCAGAGGCAGATTTTCCTTAATTTTTGGTCCCTAAATGTGAAAACGATAGTGAAAATTTCCTGAAACGTTAGATTTTTGAGTTTTAATTTTTTTCACAAAAATTTAATGAACACGACATTCAAATTTTGCTTTTCCTCTAAATTGAGGAAATTGTTTAAAATTTGGCAACACAGCGGCTCTGTCCGGAATTCAAATCATCTTCAGCTGTATATGAGACTTGTAACGGTGCTTTTCGAACTTCCGAAACTCGAAGTTTCCAGAAAATACCAGAAATATGGAACCGCTATAAAAGTAGCAGGTTGAAAATCGGATCATCAATATTGTTTCAACGCGAGTAGTGGTGAATTAGTATAAGATCGTAGAAACGGGCAATTAATCAGATGACCAAAGTAGATTACCATAAGTATTTTGGATGTGTTGTTGGTGATCAAGATCGGGATTGGGCTCCTTACGTATGTTGCCAAACCTGTGCAGCAAATCTTAGTAACTGGTTAAATGGCAAACGATATTCTATGCCTTTTGCAGTTCCAATAATTTGGCGAGCAACAGCAAATCATTACAACGACTGTTACTATTGCATGACAAACGTGTCTAGTTTTTCAAAAAAGAGCACACACAAAATGGTATATCCGGATATTCCTTCTGCAAGAAAGCCGGTTCTTCATGGAGAAGATTTACCAGTTCCAACACCCCCGGCAAATTGAGAGAAAGATTTGGAAATATATGATAACCAGGCAGGTTCCCATTATGTGCCAGAAAAGGACGGTCCTTATTTTCCCGAGAGTGAAGGAAAAACACACCATTCAATCGAACAACCTTAATTAAATAACCTAGTTCTGAACCTCGACTCGTCCAAAGAGAATGCTGAAATATGTCTAGATCACAACAATGGAATGGACTAGCCCCTAAAACTTAAGTTACAATATTTAGGAACCGCAACAATGAGCTTCCTGGTTTTTTACTAAGCAGGATAAAATGTGTGTTTATGTAAATCCAAATGGTGTGATAAAAAATTGAGATTTGCACATAACCCGGACGAATGGCGTTAATTTATAGATTCGTCTAGAACAAGTCTAAAAGCCGTTCTTGCACATGCAGTTGCCATGAAAAAAAAAACGAAAGTATGTTACTTATTTTCAATGCAATAAGTTATAATATGTTTAAGTGGCAAGTATGTGGTGACCTAAAAGTCATAAGAAAATTACTAGCTCTTCAGAGCGGATTCACGAAGTTTTGCTGTTTTTTTTTGCCTTTGAAACAGTAGGACAATACAGTGCCATTATCAAGTAAAAGAATGGTCTCCAAGAGATAACTATATTCCAAGTCAAGCTAACGTGAAGAATATACCTCTTGTTAATCCCAAAAACATTTTCTTACCTCTATTACACATTAAAGTGGGGTTGATGAAAAATTTTGTGAAAGCATTAGACAAAGAAGGTGATGCATTCCAATATCTTCAACACGGTTTTCCAAAATCAATTGATGCAAAGCTCAAGGAAGGTATATTTGTTGGACCACAAATAAGAAAATTACTAAATGATCAACAGTTTGATCAAAAATTGAGTTATGTTGAATTAGCTGCGTGGCTCAAACTCAGTTTGAGGAGTGCCTAGAAGATGACAGTACTACCAACTGTCGAAAGCGCTCGCAGATAATTATTAGAAGATATAAAGCTTCAA
>WOGO01009649.1:0-10122 GCA_015342085.1 Leptinotarsa defecta | reverse complement strand
TAGGAAGAGGAATGAAATACTCTGAAAGAATTCCGATTTTCAATTATGGAATATCATTGACTTTAGGTCGATGATGGCCACTGTCTTGCACTGATGAACGGCTAATGAGCCCGAAACCGGTCTGCAAACGTGCCCGTTCCAAAATTGAAGTTTTCAGTTCATTTTTTTAGATTTAATTACTGAACAGTTGACTTCTGCTTTGAATACTTTCTGCCCTAGAATCAACTTTGAACAAATGATTTCTGGATTTCTGCAAATAGAATTGAAAAATACGAAAATGTCATACGAAACCGTATTTTTGTTATCGTTGAACAAGTTTCGACTTTTGAAAGTTGTCCTTCATAGGGGAGCGACAGCTGGTTAACGGAAAAACAGATTTCAAACAGATTCTTGAACAGATTTCGTTGATTCACATATTGTTTTTTCAAGACTCGTCATTTGATTTTTCTACTGAACTGTATTTTTCACGGTCGCGAATTATTGTCAAATTTTATTTTCATAAATAGTGTGGAACGTTCGGGAATATTCCAGAATATTCCAGTTTACTGAGTATTCCAGAAAGGTATTTTAACTTGTGGAATGTTCTGTAACGTTATAGACCATCGCATAGGCGACCTATCGGTAGCGGGTTTATTCTTGTATTCCAACTACCATACAAGCTCACTGAGCAGAAACCGATCACCTCAGCTAATACCAGCCTTGGATATAATTCACTCAAACAAAAGTATGTTCAAAACTATTTTAGTTTCAAAACAGGCGAGGTTCTTTCTGAATTATAATGTGCATGAAATAATTGAAGTGACTAAGGTATTCATTTTGTGAGGATTAATATTATTCGAAATGTTTTTCCAATTAACAAATCATATGTGATTATCGTTTTAAACAACAAAATGGGTATAGTAGGCCCTAATATATAGCCATATGTTATCGCGGACTATTTTGTAGACCTATAAGAGAAGAACAATATTTAGCGGATTTTTTTGTGAAATCTTAAATGCATAAGTTACTGTTTTTGATGAAAGCTCCCAGCATCACCATCCCGGCTTCGCACATATGCCATTGTCATATTTCACACAATTTATAAAAACTTTAACCGTTCTTTTGAATTACTTTTTCTATTTGTAGAAACCATTACGAAAAAAGGATGTTTCATAGCATCCCAAATAAAAACTGAAATATCACATATTTTTAAATGATATGAAATATTGAGTCTATTGGATATTCATTATGTGCTGTAACCACTTGAGTCAATTTACTTTTTTCAGTAATACCTACATTTCGTCCTTTAACGATCACTTGGAAGAGACGTCTGCAGTTGAAACGATGCAAGGTTTGCTGGCCGGATATCTCGTTCTCGTGCTTTTGTGCGGTGAGGTTCCGCATACAAAGTAGAAGCTGACCTTTCACAATTATAATAATCCTCTTGGCGAAATTTGAAAGATACCCCACAACGCGGAATTTGCACAATAGTCTAGCCTGCCATTGAAAGTATCATAACTACCTATCGGATTTTCCAGTTGAGAGTGTTCGGGTTTGATATTATATTACGGGAGTATTTCGAACACATCACCAGAGACCACCCCCGAGAGTCGCCATCAGGCGGCTCCGGTAAGTACAAAAACTTCTTAGCCAGATACTAGTGCAGTTCATTTTCAGATACTGTAGGAATCATCAACACACGTGCGCGATAAAAAGATACTCGTCTCCGTTAGTTTTTGGAGAACCCCATGCAAAAATTCAGTTAGGAAAGTCATGACACAACAATTTAACAGATCGAAAAGTATGAGCACCTAGAGGCTGGCTTTTGATCGGAAAAAAATCAGATGTCAATTTTGCTGAAGTGCCCATCAGGAGGATTGAGGACCGCTCCAAGAGCGTAGGTGGACGGGATGGTCTATTGAGTTTTCTTCACAAAATTTATTTTGTGGGGCGAAGTTTTTACTCCAGGGCACTCAACCCGGAAGGGGGCATGGGGGGTCGAACATATTGTCACATTGTTTCATAATGGAGTGCCTACTTTCCTTGAAAACAATCACACATCGACTGCTCTTATTCTCTCGCGGCTGAGTGTGAATTATAGACAAAAAAAATGAGGATGGAAAAAATATGAATCATTTATTGTACGATTATACAATTCGATATCATACTGCGATAACACTTTCTGTACCAATGAAATGACTATTGAAATATGAAAGTTGGCATTATTCTGAGACCGTTAAAAACCACACCTCACTAGAAAAATCAAATGAACGATCTGAACAGAGCATGGGCGCAAAATATTTATCGTATGTGAAATGAACACAAAACATGGTTTTTCATATTTTCATATTTTACAATATTATTTACAGAATTCGATTATTTGAAGTCGGTTCTATTCTGTTTCCTAATAGTAAAAAGTAATGAATGCTTTTCATAATAAAAAACGCTTACAAAATACTCAAACAATATTTTTTGTTTCATTGCCACAGTAGGTATGGCCGCGTTTAATACTTTACCCAGTCCACCCTATTTTTGTATTGCAAACGGAACGCAAACAAAAAATTCCATGGGCTTTCGGGTCGTTTAATGTCTACAGTGGATTGCGTTTGGATATTTAATGAAAAATACTCGTCAAAACTGATAACTATGTTCATTTCCATGAAAATAAATAGGTATGCTCATTAAAAAAACTAGTATTGGCAGATAAATCCGGTGAATCTTCATTGAATGTTACGATTGAAGTTTCTACAATTTCCTCAACTGAATGATCTGATCTCCACATGTTATTCTCTTTTCTAATAACATACTCATTACATTTCACCTTCCACTTGAGCCCGAACAAGTTCAATGGGATTAGTTTGGCGAAAATAACGAGGAGAATACAAAATTACTATTTGTCGTTTCTGTGCCATCTTTATCGACTATATATTTCGTGAAACGTAATTCATTTGATCATACCATGGACAAACTTCCATGGAATAATATGTTTGTTTCCGAACACTCAGTGATATCTGCTTCTAACCATGCATTAGTTGGTATTTTTTCACCTCTTCTGAAATGATAACTTGCATTATCCATGAAAATGATGTCTAACATTCGCTCAAAATATTCTTTGAACACATCGCTGTTCATGTCTTCATGCTAATTGCCAGAATGCTTTGACCAATAAATCACCCTTTACAAAACCAACACTTCCAATATGGCTAATGATCAGTGGCGTTTTTCCCAGAAAGCGACTTCAATCCGGTAGACCAGCCTTAAAAGGATGCTTGACGTGAACTTTTTATGTATTATTATGTTTCCAGCGGTATATCCTTCTTTGAGCTAAGTTGAGTAAAGATGATAAATGTTTCCATTATCACGACGAAACTATCTTAGGTAATGTCTTCTCATCATTTTTGTTCAAAAGAGATTTTCTATTCTGTTTTCCTAGCTGAAATTTGATTCCTTTGAAGTTTTTTATAATTTTTTATGCCTATCATTGGAGACATACTTTAGTCTTCTTTCAAGGCTTTCATTGTTTCATCGAGGGTCGGTATTTCTTTCTTAAAGTTAAAAGAAAGTACTTTTTATTGCAAGTTTGTAGTTTTCATCAACAAAATCTTTTTTCTATTGTGGAAATGGGTAATTAGTTCAATATATGTCTATTTAATGATGTGAAATTTTTCCTTATGATGTTCAAAGTCCTAAACTCAAGTAAAAGTAATAGTCATTCGAATACGTTATGGATTTTCATCGAGTATCGATCATTATCACCAAGCATCACTAATCTCAAGCAAGGATTCCATCACAACTGATAACTTTCGCTCTGACTTTTAGAATCTTTCGGGAGAAAATGAAAAATATATGGGCAGTAAACACCTAAACCCCTCGATCACATTCACCAAGATTCGGTAGAACGTAAGATGAAGTAAATACGAGATTGAATTTCTCAATCGATTTAAGTGAATTATGAAACCAGGCGTCGAGACATGATAATTCCTTAGATAGTAGTACAGGGCGCCCAAATAAAGTTTTGAGTCAGAAATACGTTAATTTGACTTTCGATTAGGGTGGAAAACTTTCCGGAAAAAAAATTACGTCTAATTCACCTCGTACTTACTAATGCAGGGAAAATTTCGAAGTGACTTCCAAAATTGGAATATTGGAACCTTTCAACTACCAGGTTGTAGGTTCAAATCAGGATTATTGTATTGATATTGGTCTGAAATTTGCGAAAATCAAGTAATTCATCATCTTCACTAAACCATAAAGACAGATGAACAAGTTTCATAATAACATAATAAAAATCATATGATATCTACTTCAACCTCTTAAGATTTCTTTACCACGTGTACAGCGATGACATATGATGGTAACAATAGCTGATATTAGATTTGAAATAGAGACTTGGAAAATGAATGCATATTATGCTCTTTCTCTAACAAAATTATCCTTGCCACGAAAAATTTTCTTTCTATCTTTCTATCTTCCATAAACATACCTGCACCAATATCGATTTTCCTTTCGAAAGTCCAAGAAGTTAGAGAGAAGTACGGCGAGTGCAGAACTAATAGCAGATGACGGAAACTAACCTATCTGTCATCTGATCATGATTTGTTATTATTCTGAATATTAATGATTCAGATTTTGCCACTTTTTGTGTATGTATCACGAATTAAGTTTGGGAGCTTTCGAAATGGAATAAATTTAATTAAATATAATAAATGAATATAATTTAATGATCGATTGAGGTTATATCTCATTCTAATCAACGGTAATTAACTGTGAAAAATTTACTATTCATTTCATGTTTCGAGCATACATATGAATATTCATTTTTTGCATTGTTGAATTCAATCTCTTCGAAGCATGTATTCATTTCTTACATCTAACCTCATTGATATGAGGTTTTATAAATAGTATAAAAAACACGTTTTCTTTCGGATATTGATTATCCGATGTACAAATACTACCAGTACCAGCACAAAATAATTTCTATATCAGATTTATATTTTTAAATGATTACGTAATCATTATTACGTAAATAACACTGTTTTACATGTGAATAGTTTATATTTGTCCCTACTACTAGTGCTGCCTCTGGTGACACGTACGTTGTACTATTCTTAGGAACAAGGCTCATTGGGTGAATTAGATCTTTTCAATATACTTTTTATTCCTTTACCATGATGTTTTATACATTTACAGTTATAGATCAATATTCACTCAGAAATGAACTCATATGAATAATTGGGCTTTGACAGCATTTTTCTAGTCAATAGTATCTAGTATTATACCTTGAAAACTACTTTTTGACATGTTTTTTTCCGTATAAGTTTATGGAATTTGAAGGAAAGCCGTTGGTGGTAATCGTCTTAATTTCTACCCGTATTGCCACTTATGAGTAACTTGATATTCTGAGGTTCATAATTGACAATCTGGCTCTATAAAGGTCTCATACAGATTGAAAATCATAGCAATGATTGAATTCTTGGATATTTAGTTTATAGTTATTATCAGAAATGAGCGTTTTTGTTGAAATAAATATTTTTGTTAACCAACTGTCTGCATACGAAAGACAAACCGATGATTGACAATAATTTCCGGTTTTTTTCAGGTAGTGGAATGTAGCCTAGAAATTATTATCCGATTGTACCTTAGAGTAGGTTATGTAGGTCGAATGTTGTGATTGTGAGATTGCCAAAGTATGAAAGGGTTGTAATGATGAGAGTAATTTTTCATTCTTGCAGAAGGAAACTATTGGATAAAACTGAGACGTGTATTGGTTTTAATATAACTTTCAATGAAAATTTTATAGTAAACTGTATTATCGAGTTCCAATATGAATTTTCATCAAGTATTGGCAAGATTTTTTCACTTTTCGAAAACAAAATGATTGTGAAAAAATATTCGTTGAATTGAAATAAATAAATGTCTGATCTTTAAGAACTGATTTTCCGCTATGACAGTGGATAAGAAAAAATAACAGGATCACCAAGCGTCATAAGGAAAAAATGATGTGATGAATAGGTTATATACGTACACGAACTCAAAAACCCATGAATATGGAAATCAATGAGATTGGTCTGAATTGATCTTTGCTGAGAAAGATTTGAACGAAATAAAATCACACACTTTCATTGTCAACTCAAATATGATATTTTCTTCCATCTGTGGAACTGTACTCTAATATATTCTACAGGATGACCAAAATATCTATCGTAATATGATCAGATATAACAACTCATGCATTATTCATTCTAGTTTTCCTATCCCTCGCTTTTTCCATAGTAACGTCATTCAAAGCGATTCTATGTTATCATCTCAAATATATGTCGACCATTTCAATAATAACATTGATAACCGAGAAAATTATTCTGGTCCGGCTGATAGAAAATGCACATAATTCAAGAGGTACTTGTTATCTTGCTCGGACGGTCACTATCTTTCAAACGGTTTCATCTCCAGTAGATCGAAAAGGTCTTGTTACACAAAAAATTGCGCGGAAGTTTGAAGAAGGAATGAATATAAAGTTGATGTTCGGAACTGAATTATTCGAAAATATTATTTTTTCCACATTTGCCTTATATTTTCTTATATTTGGAAAGACTTGTGTCAGCTTGAATCAAGAAAAATATGCATGCAGGAAATGAACTTGGAGGCTGATGGAAGTAGGTATCTATACCATATCCAAAAAAAAAACTATTTCAATTCAAAATTGTTGGCAAAGATAACTAGCAAATAATATGGTGTGGATCTAAAAACTCCTTTCCTCTCTTAACTTTCGGACGGGATACGTTATCACGGTCGGCCGTTTTTGAGAAGAAAACAGAGTATTATTGCAGCGCGTTTGATTATCATTTCGATTTTCTATATAACAAACACTCTTTCTTCTCCCATATCAGTTATTCATGTGTAATCAACAGTTACATTTTTGTTTCAGGATTCTGAAACAAATATTTCAATTTCAAGAAAACCGTATTTAAAACTCACTTCAGTTTATGCCAATGAATGTTTGGAAAATTCACTATTCACTTTCTGCAACTATGAAGTTTGTTATGAGGATCATTTCTTGCTTTTTGAAACATTTCGTCGTTAATTTCGTGAAGAGCAACTCTCATGCTATCCGCGAGCTATGGATTGACGTGTATCGTATACTTCAGATTTTACAAATCCCCCAAAAAACTGAGGGCGTCATATCAGGTAATTCAGATGACCATTCTATAAGGGACCAAGTTCACCTAACCACTGATAATAATAATAGACATCCTACTGCAACATCACGTCAATTAAACACTCAGTCTGGTTTGTTAATTATCTAACCGGTTGATAGGCATACGTGGTTCCGTAGTTAGGTCCACTAGATCATTTGTTATGACGATACATTGTGTGATACATTGTGTATTTTCAATATTGGTGGCGAAAACACGGACCTCTGAAGATGCCAGCCATATGCTATAGGAATCACACGTTGAAAGGTAAGACCTCGTTAGTCCTTAGCTCGCACAAGTTTTTCAACTTTTGAGAGTTGTCATTCGTATGGAGGCGACAGCTGATTAATGGAAAAAACAGATATGCGCCGGCGAAACTTCAGAAAAAAATCCAACAGACGACGACCTAGACGAGAATTTTAAAAGATGGCCACGAAATCCCTTAATCTTTACAGACAGTGATTTAATTCTCATTTAGAATAAGTGTTCTCATTAGGTAAAAAATTTATTTAAAATTTCTTACATACGAAAACACTATTTTGCTGTATGAGATTGGATTTCATGATATCTGGTATCAACATCTCACTTGAATGAAAAATACTGATATTGACGTTTTCCATCAGCATTACTGTACACAATCTGTCTTCTCACAGAGGTAACACTGCTTCAATTAGATTTATCGCAGAATATCTAGTTTTTCAATAGCGTAGCAAATCCAGTGCACAGTGTGATCCAAAATGATGAATAACTTCGTTTTTCGTGTTGCCGACCATTAAAAAAATTAAATACGACAATTCTTATTTACGAAATGTCACAAATGTCACTATACATTAAAAACTTTCAAATGAATTTCAATTATTAATATTGTCCATACACTCGTACTCTTTCAATTCAGTTAACTATTCCCAAAATACAACTTTTAGAAGTTAACCTATAACCTCGAGAGCCAAATGTGCCATGATTTCGTTCATTTCGAATCCTGAACTGACTACATTCATTACTACATTCATTTTTGAAAACAATGACTAACATGGAACTTCAGAAAATCATTATACATGAAAGTATCATTAGATTTTGAGACTAATAGCTGAAGAAAAAAAAATGTCACCAACTAGAAGTATGATTACCCTAATGAACGTTTTTCTATAGAAAGCTATATACCTATCTCCTGAAGATCGTCAAACCTTCAATCAAAGAGAATATCTGTTTCTGAACCCTACAACTACAACAGAAACTGTTATCATTGTCACATTATAACCACAGTAGCAGTTTATATAAATATAAGAAAACTAGTCTGCCTCTATTGTGATATTCACACATACAACTAAGAAAGAAACATCAAGCTAATAATACAAGTCAAACAAAAAATCTCTGGAATTTTTATAATTATCTTTGAAATATTTGTTGGGAAGGAGAGTGAGAGAAGAATATTTGAGAACTCAGTTGTCAGTGACTTCGGTAGCGTAGACTTCAGTTTTTCGATTTTCCCAGATTTTCTAACAGCAAGAAGTTCAAATGTATTCATTCATTTTTGATTTATGAAAATAGTACAAGTACGTCACACGTCCGAAAAATACCGTTTTGTTTTGGACGAGTAGAGACAATTCTAGAACTAGCCGTAAGTGAGTCCTGGAAGTCTGCAAGTTCAAAATAACTATTTTTGGATGTGTTTCGGATACAAACTTTTTGGAAACCATGTAGAATAACGAATCAATGAGACACATTTCTTTATCATACTTCTTTGTAGAACAAAATTTGTAACATTTTGATTCTTATTTCTATTAAATATTGAAATTCAAACAGAATATTGAAGGAATTCTATTTGTTTGAAATGTTTGGAAGATCTAAAGGCCTTTTGTTGAAATCAAAACAAGAAGATAGGATTTTCGTTTCACTTTGATTGTTTTCATCTGATGATTTTTGAGTGGTCTTGGCAATTTATTCGTATGTGAATTTATATATCCTCCAGTGACATTAGTTGACTCGTCTAATATCTAATGTTTCTACCATTATCAGCAAATATCGTCGCCGAAGTTCGATGTTTAGGATTGAGTGAATTTGAAAATTCTGCGAATCTCAATCCTAAACTCCCAAAACTGTGAATAACAGGTTGAATCGAAATGACGCAAAGATAAATATTGCTTATACAACAGGAAGTATTTTGCCCAGTTACAAGGAGAGTACTTTCATAATGTGTTTTGGAATCTGGTATTTTTACAAGCAACATGTCGTTTATTAAATCAATTGACATTTTTGTTAGTTCTTTCCGTCTTCACACATCGGCTAATTGAAAATAAACCAGATTGAGTTGATTCTTTTATATTCTTCAATCGTATTCTTCAAACGATAACCTATGGGAAAGTGGCTTTTTACATTTTTATTCACTGGTACTTTTTAACATAGGATACATGTTTAAAACAATGTAGAGGAAACCTCTGCATTGTTGACCGTCAAATGACGGTTTCATATTTTTGTATGAATGTTTTCGTACTTGGAATTTGATTTATCAGGCAATAATTGTGCTGCAACAGCAGTTGCTATATTGGAAATTTCGTAAGGTATATTTTCAAGCTTACTATTTTTCCTGATTTGTATAATTTATTGCGATAATTGCGAACAAAACCATGGAAACTTTCAAAAATCAAAATATCAACCAATTTCATTTCATTTATTCATGAACCGATTGAAATACTTCATACACTACACAGACACCATAGTCAAATGAATGAACATTCTAAAATTCATTGAATCAATCAAGACCCACAATAATAGTTTTTCCCAGGGGGAGTGGTGATGTATAATAATAATAATAATAATAATATCATCTTTATTGTCTTCTAATACATTCAAAGTAAATTAATCATGTACAGTTCATTTATTATAAGAAGATAAAAGGCGAAGTTCAATTTACATGATGACAAGTCATCATTCAATTGCTCTTCCACTTAAC
>WOGO01009648.1:0-10122 GCA_015342085.1 Leptinotarsa defecta | reverse complement strand
CGAACTGATTATATCGTTTTCAATACGGTTGCGATTCAACTTCAAACTCATTCACAACACACTCAATCTTCTTTCTTTTTAAGTCATAAAAAAACCCGTAAACAAAAAACTTTGAAGGCTCGGTCTCGCGATAAAGACATCGAACTGAGAATTGAAATGTTGCCGGTTTTCCGAACACGTTCATATAAGTAACAAAATTCCCGAAGAAATATTTGAAAGGAGATGCGTTCAACCCTCATGCAACTTTCCCATGGAAAACTAGACTATAAACATTTCTTTCACGCAATATTTTTGCTCTTGAGCTGTAGAAGTGACCAGGATTAATGATATTGGTAGTCGTGTTGGAAACCGTATTGGAATTCGGTTTGCCTCATCGTTATTTTTTGATGGTTGGGAAATGACATTTTACGAAAAAGCTCTATCATGTGCGGTAATATATCATGTCAAACAGGTTTCAATTGCCTGAGATGTGAGTGAACTGCCATGAATGTTTTTAATCCAAACAAGTAACAAATTTGGCTCATAGAGTGAGCATGCTAAAATAGGATTTGCCGTGGAATTGGCCAAATAAGAAAAACATTTGGCTTACAGGGTGAGAAAATTGAGATAAGATTGATCATGAAAAATGAAGCAAACTACGAGATTGAACAATATAAGTTTTCTGTAATCGAAATTGGCTAAACGACCATCGATAAAAATACAGTTTCAACATGACCGTGCACTACCGCACCATTCACGTGATGTTCGCGAATTTTGAAATGACCTAGGAGGTTGATTGGTAGCCGCAAAACGATAGAGTGGTCCCCAAGGTCTAATTTTTATCCACATTTTTTTTATGAATTCATTTGGAATAGGTCTATGTATGTAGACCGCAAAATTTAGAGGAGCTGAATAATCGAATCACGGTAAAAATTAGCAGAATTACCCCAGAAATTATTCGCAATGTGCAGGAGACATGTATCTGTAGATTTGCTTATGGTCAAGAGATTTGTGCTGAAAGTTTGTATTGTTATTCTCTCACTGAAATGACATTAATTTTTGGTCAGCCAATACAAACATATCCAATTAATGATCACTACTGTAAACAGTATCGAAATAATTTTCAGATGAAGTATCAGAAGACCTATGTTTCAATAAAAAAAACTACAATGACGTCGCTACATCAAAACCAGTGACGTAATATCTTCAGAACATACATTTAAACATCAGCAGTCAAAAATATAAATCGACCTATTTCAGAATTAATGGGAAAAATGAATGATTGAAACATTATTTTATAATGTTAATTCAACTAGAAGCTTTGTTTGAAAAGGACGCATTCTCAATTAAAAAAATGATAAAAATGTCCTAGGTATTAAAATTTATTTAGTTTTGACACATTTCTTCGTTATTGAATTTGCAGAATTTTTTTGGGCAATAATTCTCTTGTTGTTGTTGTTCTCTTGTTATTTAGTTAACTCAACCCGACTGCGGAAATTGGGGATTTGAGAATATCTTTCCAAACTATGAGCTGAGAACTATATTGTCGAGCTAATTTCGCGAGTTCGTCTGAAGTCTTCAACAATTCAAATTATTGAAGTTGCGTCTACGAAATATATTGGCACTAAAAAGTTTGCACTTCTGTAATTATGAACGTCAAATTCGATTTGAAGTTTTGTGGAGGATATTGATATCATATCATTATCGTTTGATTACGAATTCTGAAACTACTTGTATTGTTTAGATTTAATTGAGTAAGCCGAGAATGCGTTGTTTAGTTGCCTTTTAAAGCTATCTATATTCATTGCTTGTCTGGAGTTTCTTGAATGTTAAATTATTGAATACGTTGAACATGTCAAAAATATAAAGCTCATCAGTTATAGTAGATTTGTCCGGGTACTGCATCTGTGCTTTGGTCTTGTGGAACCCGTATAATGAAAGAGCGAGATGTGGGCTAATATGTCCCTTGAGGATCTTGGGAAAGTGATAGTAGTATATAAAATGTTTCATAAAATTGTTTTATCACGCCGTCTAATTCAGATTTGAATCCAGAATTTTAAGTTTGGCTAAAGAACTCACAAAAAAGCAACATTGTCTGGATTATTGTAACACAGAGATTTTACAAAATTGGGATGTTTGCTGTGTTTTGGGACTAGTAATCTCCTAACTTCGCCACCCCGTGTCAGAGCTCACTGGAAAGAGAAATAAATTAGTAACATTTCTTGTAATAGATAGTATTAATTTCAAGGGCATGAAAGAATAAGATTTTATTTCAACCTAGTTATTATTAATGTTATATAGAAACAAATTATTTGAGTAAATGGTAAATGTAATGCACTGTTTGGAACCTTTGGTGTAGTAATGAATATTACTGGAGTTTTATCCCAACACCAAACCGATAAGCGTTCTCTTTCAGAACAGATTTCATCAATGACACCAAAATGTTCAACTGTATTGTAAATCGTTTTTTCTGTGTCATAGAAACAATTTATTATATCTTTTTTAACACTTTCATGATGTTTTTATACACCGTTATGGGAAATATGAAACAATCGTATCAGGCAGAAAAAAGTTAAGAGAAGTGTATATACCGCGAATTTGAAATGATATATCGAGGGATGAAAACTGAGAGAATTGAGAAAATGTTTGTTGATACAAGACTATTGTGAATATAGAAAATTACGCACCGTTATTGGGAATATGAAAAAATCGTACCAGGCAGAAAAAAGTTGAATCTAGAACGATATACCGAAGAGTGAAGACAAATATACGGTGTTGGAAACGGGCTTAAAAAAGTTTGTGAAGTCGACAGAGCATGAGAATATAGACGTTATACAGAGTGTTTCAGTTTAATAAATATATGGCAGAAAACGATGAATATATAGTATGGGACCATTCAAGAATTCAAACAGGGTTTCAAATGTATTTTTTTCCAAAGCGGAAAAGTTTGTGAACTCGGAACTTGAGAATCTAGCAAGTTATACAGAGTGAAATAACTATAATATGATGAAAAATATGCTACGATGTTGAGAAAATGTAGAAAAATAATTTTCCTCACACCAGAACAGAAACAATGTTTCTAAACATGAATTTCGCCAATCAAGTTAATTCTATCAGGAGATGATAAGTGATTGATCATCTTCTCATGATGCTAATTTGGTTGTGACATTGGGTGTTCAAAAATTTGAGGATGAACTCTAAGGAAATTACTTAGATGTAAAGTGTTTGAGATATTCGAAAATTGCATATAGAAGAATCATATCAGGAAAAAATAGTTATTATATGTTGTTGCAAAATTTGACACATAATATAGGGTATTTAACAAACTTTGGATGGAGACGAGAAAAAAATAGAAAAGTTTGGCAAATCAAAGGTGCATGCATCAAAATCTATAAATTTATACAGAGTATTTCAGTTTTATGAGCGAAGAATCTTTTTAGAAACGTTATAGCGAGCAGAAAATGATGATCATACTGTTTTGTACGATTTGTGAAGTATTTTGGAGTGGTGAAAGGTTTTATTTCAAAAGTGAAATGACATGGAAAATGTTTGTGAACTTTAAGTATCGGGCAGTTCCATTCAATTTATATATTTATTCATATCTTTATCAAAATTGATTTCAGCTGTGAAAATTCAGAGAAAAAATGTATTTTCATTTTGGAAACATTCACAGGATTTCCCTCGGTCTACAAAATTATGCACATTTGAAGTGTCGCAAAGGATAATATTGTTTTTTTTTATAAAAATTCATTTTAAGTTTGAAAATATATTGTCAACAATAAAAAAATTGTTGAAGCAGCACTTTTGATTCTCCCTCGCAAAAATTCAGTTATGCGATGATCTAGGAACATTTTCCAAGTTTTATAGAAAAAAGTGTACCTATTCATTGCCGTTGACGTGATCAACTCCTTTGATATTCCAATAATTTTTATATAAAATTGTCTTATGTACATGTACATCATTGCCATTTCCATGATTGATTGACATATTGAATTTCATAATAATAAAAAGTATAAATTTTGCTAAACATATATTAACATTATGGTCATATATTTGAATGAACTCTTTTTATTGATAACCTGCAATGTACAAATGTACTTCAAATCCTCCATTAACCCAGTTAAATATCGACTCGATGCTCCCGAGCCACGTGTCCGAATACCATGCAGAAATGGCACCCCACATCATAACCCAACAGTAAATATTCCCGTTACATCACCTCTGAACCCCGGCACCTACTGCATTACATCGTCGTTACCTCAACTACGGTACATCTTCACTAAGCACATAACGACAGGATTCGAGAGTAATCTCGGCGTCCGGACAGGCTCATTCGATAGACATTACGGTAATTTGAGCCGATCGCCACGGTATGTTAATCACCACCTGGCTGTTTAATCCGACCTTCCTGAAACGTTAATTAGCGACGGGGAGAGAATCGATTTGCTCCGTCTTAGCTCCCCACCGGTTTACTAATAACTCGTCAAGCTGGTGGTAAATTGGATCTAAAACTATGAGATGAGCTATACTTTGCAAATATCTTGATGTTTGTCAAACTCGAATACGTTTGAGAAATCAAACGCGTGATACATGGAAGCGGACTGGGGCCTGATGGAAATTACATTCTTGAAAGATGATGATAGGAAGAACAAAGATAGTACGGACTGCCCATAGACAGAAGCATCTTATATTATCTGGTTGTCGGATAGTGCAGTGAAACAACTTTAATAATGAGAGGTAACTACCGAAAAGAACGGCAAGTAGCAGCACAACCTCGGATAACCCTGGTCATCAAAACTGTCGTAATTATATGTAAAAGGCCAGGAAAATGATCAAATTATTAAGTAGATTTATAAGAGTTCCACGGTTTTGTTTTTTTTTCGGATAGCGTAGACTCTTGACTTTGGAGTCTACGTAACAGAATGATACTGGATTCGGGAGAACCACGAACTGGCGATTTATATGTTTAATAACCTTTAGGAAAAAAATTACTATTGCCTAAGGCACTGATATTTATGAATATGTAAATATTCCGAATTAAAATTCGTAAGATTCATCCTTCCCAACGTTCCTACATAGTGGAATATGCCGTATGTCAGCAGGAAAACTACTTGCCTAGATAATACCATGATTGACATTGATTTATATCCGACAAAAATTTGTACAAGTTTCACAAAGGAAATTATTGTAAATGCTTCTCTTTCGTCTGTCAGTAGGACTTTTGCTGATATGAATCGAGTAGGTCACCTACTGTTCCTCAGATCCAACTAAGATAACAAACTGCCGTGGACTCGGAAGTAGATTGTCCTTACATGCTCTACTACCTACTATAAATATTGTTATTGATTTTTACCTGAGTTCTTCTTGATTAACCTCTTCTTCCCGTAAAGGTGTGAAATGTTAAATCTAAAGTTCTCACGGATAGGAATATGCTGAACTGGTTTCCGGGTTTTGATCCGTGTTATGTGCTATCCTCTTCAATCTCACCGACGTTTCGACAAAGTCTCATTTGTCATCATCTCAATATTACTGTTAAGTGTTCAGAAGTCGGTCAACCTTATTCGATTTCCTGACTAGTTCATCATTATTATCGCAAGAACAAATGTGAAAGTTATGTACATTTCGATCAGATTCTGAGGTAGTATACATAACCCATCCGAAACTAGTAATATGAGTAGCCACTCGAGTTAGATACCCCATCCCTAGTGCATTTCGAAGGTTTCAGCAGATAACTTCGACAACCTGAGCTCAATGAACTGCGCAACGCCATAAACCCAGATGACGTTCGATGAGCCCTTGTAGGTTCTAAGAACGTTGCTGCTCCAGGCCGAGATGGGCTGAATACTTATTGGTGGAAAAAATACTAAGCACTCACCGCCGTCTGGCCAGAGTTTTCAAATATTAACCAATAATAATAATTTAAATATACAAAATAATAATGAAACAAATATCATTGATAATATAGTTGATACGATTCCAATTTTGCCATAGTTCATCTCATCACCTTACATTTCTGATATCACCCCAAAACTTGTACGGATCTTTAATAAATATAATAATAATATAAAAAAATGCAAACAAAATAGTTATTTCTATAAATTATATTTTCACTAAAGCAAAAAATAAACTCCAATACATTTTCAATCAAATATATTATACTCTATACCATGTGTACATTGCGACAAAATATATATTGGTAAAAAAAAGACCGTACAACTTCTCACAAAAGTGACTGCAGATTAGCACCACAAAGGTGCGCCTTATGGTAACTTTCACATTTGTTCTTATGATAATAATGATGAACTGAATCGTCTAGTCAGGAAATATTTCGGTACCTAATCATTTGGAGGTTCTGTTAATAATAGATATATCGGCATTGTTCATAGAAGAACTCTTGATTATTTGGAAAGAAAACACATGGTTTATTTGGAAAATGAAAAATAATTTGAGACAGGATTGATTTGGTATAACGTAAATGTAACTTTATCAGAAAGAATATCAATTGCTATAAACAGTTAGATTTCTAATGAGAAAAAATGTTGAGGGATAAATTTTATTTTGGTCAGTACCTATAGCAACAAAATTAGAGACTACTTGAAAAAGGGGTACATTCGAAAATTAGAAGCATACGACGCTATTGAACAAAATTCTCGTACATAGTATTTTCTACATTTCGGTATCGTGAACCCCAATAAATCCAATAAGTAATGGTACCAACTCAAGTGATAACCTTCCACAAGTTTCGGATTATCTGATTTTATTACAAGGTGTTCTAATGCGCTTTCGTCGATCGAAATGAGGTTTTTGTGAGGATATATGTTCCATAGAGTAAAAATTCGCCAGGAGTATATATGTGCGCAGCGGTTTCTTTGACAGAATGGCGAGCAATATAGGCAATATAGGCAATCTATACGGGTTATAGGTGATGATGTTCGGTACTTCTTGTTCTCCATTTTCTGTACAATATGTTAAAAATGTAAATGCCAAGCAATCGAACTAGCCTTAATTGATTAAAGATGTCGGGATAAATTTCTATGTTGATGACTATCTGGATTGTTTAGATACAGAGCAAGAAGCACTCTCACAAATCGAAAGTATTATTGAACTTCATAAAAATGGTGGTTTCGATATTGTTCAGTGGTCACCTTTGGTCATCGTAAAATACGGTAACGAAGATGCCGAAAAATATTCATCGTTGATGTTGATTTGTCTACGTTTATTGTCGATTATCATAAGGTTCCCAAAGAAATAACTGACGGCACGGTGACTTCTGCAGGAAGGCGTTTTGCAGTCGGTTACGTCGATTTTTGATCCCTCAGACTTTCTCGTCTTCTTGTCTATCAAAGAAGAAATCATTATGCAGGCATTCTGACGAAGTAGCGTAGGATAGGACGATATGATTCCAATCTTCCATAGATGGCATGCTAAGGCAACAGAAATACCAAATATTACAGTGGTAGCCTACCTGAGAGTAAGTTTCCGAACACACATTGAGGTTTTTTTCGTTTAAGCAAAGACTAGAGTGAATACCCTGAATCCTATTTTAGGTCCAAGGCTTTAGTTACGAGCTGCAGTGATGGGTAGCCGATTGTTAGTGACATATTAGGGACATATTTCAAAATAGTTCTGTGAATCAGACTTCGATTTTTCAAATTTTTATCTGAACGATGAAATTGAGAGTGAATCCGCCGAACATTTTGTTGGTATCATTATTTCATTTTTTGACTTCCTGCCAGTAGTACACCAGTTTTCCACATGGCGAAGACTTGTGAAAAGTGCAGATTGGATATTAATTAGGATTATGATTAATAGTTGAGACAAATGAGTTGTACTTCATTTTCTTTGAATTGTTACGTTGAATACAAATGTACTGAAAGGTATTTAAAATTATGAAAAAAAAAAACAGAAGCTGGACTCGGCTTAGGGTTCCCACATTGTATGTCGTAAAGTTTCAGAACTACTGAAGGAAAATCTCGCTTTTCAGTAAAATCCCAGTTTTAAAAACACTAACAATGAAAATAAAACTTCTGGGATCTAATTGCTTTGGGCCCAGTGAAACTAAGCGGGATGGAGATCCCCAGCACTCAAGAAAGCGTCTCTTCCATTCAGGGGCGTCTTTCTCGTTGTACCTACGTAATTGGACCATAAAAAGTGAATGAACCCCTCCATTTAGACAGGTAAATGGTCTATAACTACCACCGTCGGAATAAATGTTTATCGACTGAATCGAGTTACATCGGAATTATCAGAGAAAGGCAGTCGATCTCTGAATGATTCTGGGAGATCCTGCAATTCCAGAAACGAGCACAAGAAAAGTATATTTATATCGTAAATAAATGGTATTAAACGAAAGTTTGGTACACCTTCTGCCAATCATTTCTTCATTTTTATTCCAAAACTGATTTTCTTTTTTACAAATGAAATGCAAATAATTGATTTATAATAATTTCATTAACTACAGGTGAAATAGATTTAATACAAATAGATCCAAGACAGTACGTACTGTCATCGTGACTAGAGCAGATTTTCCCTTTCGGTGACATAGAATTGTAATATTGTTTTATAGTGTTATCCAAAACGGTGCTGATGAGGAGAAAGAAAAGTTTATTTCCCCGAAACTTCGAAGTATACTATTGATAATGGTATATAATATAAATATAATATATATAATATAAATTATTGTTCCTATTTAACATTATATAGCGTTTCTATGAATGATATCTGTTTCAGTTCCATGACGAGTAATTGAAGTACATACTTAATGGGATATGTTCATATGAAAGCAGTTGTTTAGAAATTATTTTTTTCTTTTGTGGAAGTAGTTGTTGGAATGGCAAATAATTTTTTTTTCACCGTAGTGTGCGCTGGTCAGGCCCTATCCCCCGAAGCCTCGATACATTCGGGAGGGCGCGCCAGCATTATCTACCAATGACCACTCCCCACACCGTAGGGTAAGTGATCATTGGGCCCGAGAATCATGTGCCCTCAGCAAGCGCAGTGAGCCAAGAATGACAGCTTTCTGCATCGTGCGGCTAAGATTTCTGCCTTAGTGCGGCAAGCCGGTATGATTTCAAGATTCGAAAGTATTATTATTATTATTCCTTCTCAAACCATGAAAGAATCCTTGTCAGTGACCATCCCTTCTTTAAATTCTACTCGAAAGTGGAACATCTAGTTTTTCAGATTGTGACAAATCACTAAACATTTTTGAAAATTTCAATAATTTTAGAATTAGGTACTTTTTTTGCTATACACTGATGAAAATTGACTCTCTCTACAAGAAATAAATTAGTTTCATTTGATTTTGATTAATGAGAATAGACGGCGCTTTGAAATTGGAAACGGAATCCTTCAATGAATTATATTTCGAGCTTAATTGGAAATTCCCAATAGTAAACATCGATCCAATTCCACAAATAAACAAAAATGAACAATCCAATCACAATTACATTTCTCAACAAGCTGGCTTTCCGCCGCCGTCATCTTGTGATGAAATTTTCGTATCTGATTCACCAGTATCAATAATATTTCCACAAACCCGAAATACCCTGTTTCAAAAAGCAATTAAATCAAGCCATTATTGATTACGTATGCAATAACATTTCTTTTTTGTTCTTTGAAAATATATAAACTTGTGATTGATAGAAAACATTAAATTTTATATTGACAGAATATGG
This sequence comes from Leptinotarsa defecta, assembly GCA_015342085.1. Lineage (NCBI taxonomy): Eukaryota > Metazoa > Arthropoda > Insecta > Coleoptera > Chrysomelidae > Leptinotarsa > Leptinotarsa defecta. The sequence goes on along the minus strand of WOGO01009648.1, from coordinate 466 downwards.
AATCACGAAGTCACTTTTTTGATAATTCTTTCATTTGAACACGACCTTCTTGAAAGAAGAACTTAATGAGTCCATATACAGATTTTTCTGCAGTACGTGTTAGGAATCACACGTTAAAAGGTATGACCTCGTTAGTCCTTAGCTCGCACAAGTTTCTCAACTTCTGAGAGTTGTCGTTCGTATGGGGGCGACAGCTGATTAACGGAAAAAGAGATTTCAAACAGATTTTTTAAAAACCTCTTAATGAAAAAAAAATTCATCAGATTTTACGTCATTTATATTTCATTAGATTTAAAATTGTCTGAATCAGTAAAATATTAGTGTACGAGTAAGTCTAAATATATTGTAGATTGTTGGTTGTAGTAGTATACAATTACGTACGATCCATATAGTTTTTTGTACGTACCCGTAGTTTATTCGAGTTCCAAAATGCTGCCACAAGACATAGGTATTATTCCTTCAAGAT
>WOGO01009647.1:0-10123 GCA_015342085.1 Leptinotarsa defecta | reverse complement strand
TCTAGTTCAGTATTCCCATGGTTCCATATTATGAAGGTGTCGTCAACATATCTCAACCAGACTCGAGGTTTCTTGTGGGCTTCTTCAATGGCCAGAGTTTCAAACCACTCCATATATATGTTGGCTATGACTGGTGAAAGTGGCGATTCCATTGGCAGTCCCTCATCTTGTGTAAAGAATTCGTCCTTTATTCGTCCTTTAATTGGAAATAACAGTTTAATACACAGCATCCTAGTAATTCCATGATAACTTCTATAGGAAGATTCGTTCTCTCTTTCAGGTTCCCGTCTTTGGATAGCTTTCTCTGTATAATTTGGGGTGCTTCTTCGACCGGAACGTTGGTGTAAAGGCTTTCCACGTCGAAACTAATTAGTTGATCTTCCCGTGTGACCTCAATTGACCCTAGTAGTTCGACAAAATGCCTTGAATTCTTCACACAGACAATGGAAGTCCGAACTAGTGAAATTCATCATGAAACATTGTCAATCACCTTCAAACAAACGTTGTAACTTTGTATTTTTACTTAAGAGTAAACTTTGGTATGCGTGGAAGCTTATTGATATCGTTGAGTGCCTATTGCAATTTTTTAATCATAATTTAAGGTTCTCCATACTTCGAGAATACTGAAAGACGTAAATACCTAGTTAACATTGAATATTCCAATTTATATCCAATATAGGTCGGAATATGCCTGAAAACGCCAAAAATGGTTGGACTTGAGAAATGGATATTCAAAATATGTCCTAATATGGTCCCCCTCAAGGTATTCAAAAGAAATTCTGAAATTTCCGTCTGTTCTAGATTGAAAGCGGGACCCTTTTACAGATATTAGGGGGGAATGGGGATTTGGAGTCTAGTGGGATTGATTGATAAAATCCATATTTCTATTCATAAATATAAATTTCAGTAAGTAACTTAAACCGTGTACATTTCAGTATGAAATATTCACATTTTTAATCAGCTACAGCTGTGCATTTCCTTAAAATGAGAGATTTTCCAAAAAATGTCATTCGCTCTCATACGTCGGAAAAGGAAGGCGGCCACTTCAATGCTTATGAGCCATAACTTAAAATTTTCCCGAATATATAGCTTGAGGTGATCGATTTAAGCAAATCTCAGTTTTAAATGTAGCGAACTCTTTGATACGTGAATAGAAAATAAAATTATCAAACAAGACAGAGAAATGAACATATTACATAAAGAAAGAAATACGCTTTTTAACGATCAAACCAAAACACACAAATATGAAGCCACTGTCAATGGCTTTCTGAATAATCTAACTTATGTTTGTTAGAAGGTGGTTGACAATGTTTCATGATTAATTTGATTAGTTCGGATTTCTATTATCTAATATTGTCTAAAATGATTTGAGATTCCTGAAAGCACTAATACAATTGAAAATAAATAGCTGAAAATAACGATTAGGTATATTAAGCAAAAAAAACCTGAAATGAAATCACAGTGAAATAAAACACAAGCAAAAAATTGAAAATTGAACAAATAAACAAAAAAGGAAATGAAAATTAAACCAAGTTACCGACGTTTCGATCGTCTTCGGGTTATCAACCGAAGACGAAGACTGTGTAGCATTAGAGTGGATAAAAATCAGAAACTGAAAACTTGAAAATAAAATAAGTAAAAAAAATATATTGAACGGTTTCATTGAAAAAAAAAGATGATAATGATGTAGATGTTAGAAGGTGATTGACAATGTTTCATGATGAATTTCATTAGTTCGGACTTCCATTGTCTGATATTATATAAAATGATCTGAAATTCCTGAAAGAACTTAAGAAAGAAGAATCAAAAATGGATAGCTGCGTACCGCATTGTCACTTCCACTTGACTGTCTCAATAGGCAAGTGGATCGTGCTTTTATTTGGCAATCGAAGGCCGTAGAAAATTCATCAGAATACCGTGAAAGCCGGTGGCATTATTCTCGCCACCTCTAGAATGGCAGTAAATATCGAACATTCGCGAAAAGTCGGTCGGCTGACATTATTTTCTTTAGGCCATGATTTACAATAATATGATAGACAAAAATGTACACACATTAATGGCTATAAAGATGGACAATGAATATATTTCTATAGTATACGGAAGCACAGAAAGTCCACATATTTTTATTATTCGTTTATTGAAAATTACCACTTTGAAACTCGAAATTTCGACGTTAATCTCGAAATTTTTACTTTGATCTCGTAATTTCGATAGCACGACTCATGTAATTCGAAATTTCGACTTCAATCTCATATTTTATACTTTAAATTCTAAATTACGAGATTAAAGTCGTAATTTTAAAATTACGAGATTAAAGTCGAAATTTCGAGTTTAAAGTCGTAATTTCGAGTTTAAAGTCGTAATTTAGAGTTTTAAGTCGAAATTTCGAGTTTCAAAGTCATAGTTTCTAAGAAACAAATGAAAAAACATGTGGCCTTTCTACGCTTCCGTAAGTTAGCACTAATTTGTGTCGTGTATAAAATGTAAAGAGTTATCCATTTAGTGGTTTCAAACCGCCGTTCTGGCAAGGCTGTCGGCAATGCAACAATGTGAAAGATTTGCCATTTATCAATATGAATCATTTAACAACTGAAGAACGCGTAAAAATAGTCAAAACTCACTATACATGTGGTGGTTCAAACATGCCCACTTTTCGAGTTTTACGGGGTGATTATGGTCGTCATAATCGACCTACTGTGCAAGGAATTGGCAAGATTATAAAGAAATTTGAAGAGACTGAACATGTTACAGATGTGGTCAAGTCTGTGTATTATCGCAATGTGTGTACTGGCGAAAATATCGCATCTACGGCATTTTTTTTTTTGAAAATGACGTTGGAAGAACTATTACCGTCAATTTTAGAGTGGTATGGCTATATGATAACCGACTTTTTTTAAATTGAAGATTATGAACTGGGCGATATGTGTTTTCAACAAAACGGTGCCACGAGCCATACAACACGAACGATTTTGGCTTTATTGCATGAGAGCCAGTGCGTAATTTCACGTTTTGGTGACGTCAGTTGGCCATTTTTGTGAGGCCCCGTCAAAGACCGTACCTGCGCTGATAATTCCCTAACGTTGGAGCATTTGAAAACCAACATTCGTCAAGTTATCGCCAAGATACCACCCGAAATGTGCAAAAAGTGGTCAAAAACTACCTCAAAAGCTAGGCAGCCATCTAGAGGCTGTATTTCGTAAATGATGGCAAAGTCCAAGCATCATTGTGAAATTAGAGTTTAATCGAAATCATAGCTTTATGTATGTTTTATTTAAATTTACTTTTGACAAATCCATAACTCCTAATAATTTCCCTTTGTTTACATATGCTTATTCTTTATGCTCATTTCATCCAAAATTCCAATAATGTAATTACAATTACAAATTAAACAACTAAGAAAAAATCAATGACAACTCCCCAACTACGGAATCATTGATTTTTCTGTTTTGATTTTTCATTTATGAAAACTGTTACAGAACTGTTCTGCAACTGTTTAATATGTCCTCCGCATTGATTTTACTTAATTTTGAGCGGTTCTCTAATAGATCGAAATACAGAGCCATAACAAATCTATTTAGAATTTCCTATTGTTACGCCTCTGTGTTATCAGAATCTGAATTCTGAATCTGGTGTGCACTATTCACAACTCACAACTCATTAGCACAGATAGTGAATTAGTGGATTGCTTAGTGTAATTGTTTTGGTTTCGTATTCTAATATGGTTAATAATGTTTTATAAGGTTTCAAACAGATGTTTATTATTTTAATTTCTTAGGGTTTCCGGTATACCGCAATTCATTAGTACGTTATAGGTTAAGTTGTCAATCGGTTCAGTGGCGGTAATTTCAAATTCTAAGCCATGTCAAAGAAACAAAAACCTGATCATAAACAAGTATTGACTAACTTAGCGAAGGACTTACATGAACTAGTTAGTGATAAACAAAAACTACGGGCGTCTGTAGATAATTTCCTTAATAATTTAATTGACGAACTAACGTTAGGAATAATTTTCGACCAGCACCGTAAATACAAGACAAATGCTTATGACTTAGATGTAGCTGATGGTTGTGAAGAAGTCGAATCTTCAGAAATTGATATTTTCGGACAGTTCAATTTGAAAAAAACTCAAGACTGTGTTTGCCCAAATTGTGATCGTGCTGTTGCGGCAACTCGGTTTGCACCCCACTTAGAGACATGTATGGGAATGGGGAGAGTTAGTAGATCTAGAAATGCAACCAGAAGGGTGGCTAGTTGCAGTAAAGACAATTCTTCATATGGAGGTTTACCTAGTGATGATGATGATGATGGCGACTGGAGTTCAGTAGAGAGAAGAAAAAAGAAGAAGGATAAGAATGGAAGCAAGAAAAGAGGTATATTAAATATCCAATTGTTATAGATCAGGTGATGGTAACACCAGCATTTCCCATTAACTTAAGGAAAACAAATGTAAAATTGTGGATTCATATTTTTTTGAGACTGTCTCAAGACTTAAATATTTATTTTCAAATATTAACAAAATCCTTTTTCTTTTGGACAGTAAAGACTGGAACAGAACATGTTTTATGTTTTTCTGAAAACTTGTAATTGTAATTATACAAAAAAAATACATGATTTATCAACAAAACATGATATGTTCATGTGATCAGTGTCAAAAGTATCGCTATTATCATATATCTAGGAGGCAACATCAATTTTGAAATGCATAGGTATAGTTTTTACCTTTCTTGAATTTGAAAAATTTTGCTTAGCTATTGTAAAAAACCTAATGACGTTTCATTAAAATGAAAAAGTCAGTCAAGAGCTTCTGGTAATTGGAGTGTTGATTTCTGGGTTTAATTTTTTTTATAAAATGTGCTCTTTCACTTCCATACCATAGTTGTTTAATTTCTCCTAAAAAATTAATAATATTTTGAAGATATGTCCAAAGGGATAATCAAATTGTTTTCTTGGTGTTGCTGTTACCCCTGCCTGTACTCTTAGATGAAATTTAACAATAGTCGTGTTGTGTTATGTCATTGAATTTTTCTACTTCAAGCCTGGTTGATATCATTAATTTTTAGGAACACCTAAGAAAAATTTTGAACCTGAAGTAGTTGATCCAGTCAATGTAGATATAGAAGGCGATGATGATGATTTAACTAACCTGAGAGATATTCTTCACCTCCAAGATCACTCCAATAGCACTTCGCCTGCTGATTCAGCATCTAGTTCGGGATCCACAAAGAAAAGAGATAAACCAAAAAATAAAAAGAATAACAAAAGAGATAGAGGGTCTCCCACTCCCAGTTTATAATTGGCTTGGATTAATTGAGAATTTCCAGTCCCAGTCCCTGTTTGGATTTCAAGAAAAACTCTTCAATTGGCAAAACTGGATGAGAAAAAAATTCATGGTAGAAATCTCATTACTCTAAGTGAACGAGAAAGCAAAAGATATATTCATACTATCATTTTATAATCTTGCATTTGTTATGGAAAAACTTTTAAATAATTTTATCATAAAAATTAGTATTAGACAAAGTCATTCAATACCAGCTATTGGTTAAAGACATTTTATCTCAATTCCTCAAATTAAATTATGTTCAGTTGACTTTTTCCTTGGAGTTAAAAATTATTTTAGTTAATGTTCATATTAATAATACCATTTTATCTAACATTGGAGTTTATCTGTCATCAATATTGATGATTTTCCAGAAGGCACATGCACGTGCTATCATAAGGGAAAGGGTTTGTTTTAATGTGAAAAATTATTAATTCTAGAATAATCAAGATAAAAAGAAAATAATAAGAATGTTAATTTGACTCTGTTCATTAAAGAAAATGTATTGATTGTAGCCAAAAACTTGATATTTAGTTTTTATAAAGTAAATCTTGAATATTTCCATATTATTCAGAGAATGTGAACTTTCATTGCTAAAGATAACTGTTTGATCTGCAGGTTTTTATGTTTGATGTTTCGTTTATAACTGCGGTAGGCTTTATCAAAGATAACAAGGCAACGGGTACAGTGGTCTAGTTTTCCTCACATTTAGTACTATGAAAATGGTTTTGATTCATTTTTATATGAAAGATAAAATTTTACTTACATAGAAAACTGTCATCCTCAGTGGTGGATATCCAATCTTTCGAAATAAAACACTTGCCTCATTGCCTCTTCAGCACCAATCTGGCTAACATTACAAGATGAAACCCTCAATTCATTTATCAAATAATGATTTTATGTCAAGAATGAGTAAAATTTGCTCATGTTATCGATGACAGTACGTAATGACATTTATTCTACTTCAATAATAGAATATGAAACGATAGTTGTTTCATTTCATCTGTTAGATGATTATACATTTTGATTCCTGATGCGGATGAGATTATATTTATAGTTTGGTAAAGTTAATTTCTGAGTCTTTTTTAAGGACAAAACACAAGCACTACAGAAAAATCCTTAAGGCGCTATAAGAGCGGTGCGAAAGGGGAGATTCACATTGGATTTGAATCGCTGGAGATTAAATCCATTAGGAAAAACGTTCTCAGGAAGTGTGTTCCACATAAACGCAGATCTCCAAATGAGAGAGTTCTTGAACAGTGAAGTTCGAGGTGTACTAAGTTGAACCTCAAAACTATGAGCAGCCACAGTCCGTCGCGTATTTCTGATATGAATCGCTCCTGGTGGAGTCAAATGTGCCAAGTCACTTGAACACTTTCCGTGAAAGTGTCTATAGAAGAGAGACAAATCTCCAACCATTCTTCCATGTTCCAGATTCCAGACTATCATGGTTGCAAGTGATGTTCGCGTCTCCAATCAGGCGGATGGCTCTTTTCTGGATGGAATCCAGCAGCTTCCGGGTATGCTTAAGGGCGCAGCTCCATACATGAGAACAATAATCCAAAAAAGGTCTGATCTGAGCTTTATAAATCATTAAAAGTTGCTGAGGTGTGTACAGTTTTCTGCTTCGGAACAGTGTTCTAACCAGTGTTGTCTGACCTGACATTATTATATCCGGTTTGTGGCATTTATCTTTTTGAAGAAAACCGTTGCCTGGGTGTTTGTGGCATGGAATTGGACGTGGTTACTTTCACCCCAATTCTAAATTACTTCTAGATCCTCATTAAGATATGCAACCTCCTGCTGCCGGTGAAGATGTGCATACGCCGCAGATGTCCTGGAATCCAAATGGAATCCAAAACAAGTGTGCTGTCATCAGAAAAGCAATATATTGGATTATTGTTTTTTATCCTAATGAGTCGTTGATATTCAATGGAAAGAGGGTTGGAGACGATAGAGGAATACCAGCGTTGATGGTAAAAGTATACATCGTCGATCACTTGCAGGGATTGTTCTTTTAGAAACTGGAGAGCCATACGCAAAAATGATCCGACAAGCCATAGCATCGAAGTTTGGCCAGCAAACTCTAATGACACACATGGTCAAAGGTTTTAGAAATATTAGCGCGGCAGCTCTTGACTCTTCATATTTCTCAATTGCTCTATTCCAAATATGGGTGATATACGATAGAAATTCGACTGTTCATCTTTGTTTTCGAAAGCAATATTAATGATGGCTACAGATGTTGAAACCTACCAAATATTTAAGGGTGTGGTGGTTTAAGGTTTTCTCCATAATTTTAGATATCACTGTTAGCAAAGCGACTGGTCTATAGTTATTTGGAAGATTTTTCTTCCCCTTTTTGGTAATAGGCTGAACGCGAGCAATCTTCCAACAAGAAGGAAAAACCTCTTGTTAGGCAGGTTGAAAAGTCTGCAAAACACTGGTGCGAGTTCATTTGCGCACTTTTTATGATGGACCAGACCCTTTGTTGATATTGAGCTGTTTCAGTATTCACCTGACTGGATGTTGTCGAAAAATAATTTCCGGCATTGTGGATTCTAGTGTGAGAATTATGTGTGGTGCCTTTCCCAGAAAATCGACCGTTCTAGGAGTTTGTAGATCATTTCTGTTATTATGTATTAATAATGATATGTTGTGAATGTGCACATTACTGAGTGTAAGTATATTATGTACTCTGAAGTAAATCCTGGAAGACATGCTGTAACTGAGACCAAACAATGTAAGAAAAGTTCGCTTTTGAATTGTGAATGTCGTAAGCACATGGGTTGACATGCCCCAGAACTCAATGTCATACTGTAGCAAACTGTGGAAGAAGACATAATTCACTGATATGGTTGCTCCCACATTAATGTGGGCTTGTTTGATTTTCATTAATGACGAGCTCTATATCCGATGCGTCACGGTAAAGTTTGAAAAGTAATCCTAACATATCTGGGTTAGAATGTATCACATCCACACACACCACAAAGAAAGTTCATATTCATATTATGTAGATATTCGTTATTACTTTCATGACTTGGATAGTACTTTGTTGGATTCACAATGTTGATAAAGAGCTGTTGAAATTCCTCTGGTTCTTTACTGCCATCTTTACTTAAATGAATACTTTTATTTTCGAAAGATCCTTTTTTTTTTAAAGTGATTGATTAATACCTATGTGGTTGCAGACTTATTTTCTGATAAGGTTATCATATTGCTGAAATACAAAACTTTTGGTTCCGAACACAACCATTGGTAATGCAAACGCTTTGTATTTTATATTGTTTGTTTATATTGATGAATGTAGGCAAATATTTTTGCGTTAATCGTACTTTTGCTGAGTTGCAATAAGAAGCGTTCATTTTTACATGAGTTTTTTATGCTATTTGTAATCCAGCCTTCAAAAGAATTTTTATCGCCAATATTTATTTTTTCAATGGGAAAAGCCTTGTTGAAGCACGAGCTGAATTCCCTGTAGAAAATTTCATATGCTTGTTCAGTCTCAGTTATGGTGTACATGTGGTTGTAGTCGGAATTTATGAAAAGGTTTGAAAATGTTTAAAATTTGGCTTCACTGTATATTTGTATCATCTTATTGGTTGGTTAATAATTAGATTATCACATGGTAAATGAACAAATTGAGCTTTATTATCAGAAAGTAATTGGTTTGCTCAACCAGAAAGTACACGTTGATTTGGTAGAAAAAAATTTGAAAATTTCAAGCTAGGGACAAATAGTTACTGGAGGAAAAAGCGGTTGTTTGGGAAGGCTACGAATAACGAGTTCAATCGAGTCCCTTTTTCCCCCGGGGTTGGTACAACTATAAAGTATAGAAAGATTCCTTCCTCAAGTGCTTTCATACTGTAAATGCTTGAGGAAGATATTGTATATAGAAACACATGTTGCGGTTTTGTAAACTGTCTAGTGGAAATCTCACAATAGTGTTATTTAATTAGGATTAGGGAAATTGTGTATATTTGGTTGCATAATCATTAAAAAACAATATATCACTATTGTATTGGTTTTCCTGATAATGTCATGCCAAACCTCAGGAATTTATTATTAGTACTGTTCTTTTTTGTATATACATAAATTTCTTATGAAATTTAGATTTGTATGGAAAAATAAATGATATTTCCTAGTGACATGATGGTTATCAAAACACGTTTTAACGAATACATTTCCAATAATAACTGTTTAGTTTGTTATTGCAGCTTTCAAGTAGTTGCAGAAATATACTGAAGGAAGTATTTCAAAAGATGTAGTATTTCCTTTTGAGCCACTCACAATTTGGATTTTTCAATACAGACCTGTATGTTTCATTACACTATTGAACTTTTAGGGCCATGTTTAATGGTGATATCAAACATCTATCAAAATTTTTAGATGTTTCGATAATTAAAAACCAGAGTCCCAACACAACGCATTTGTGATTCAACGTCAGACAGCGCTGTTTCGACCCGCCATAGGTCTAATCAGTTGTACTAGGCTGAATCACAAATGCGTTGCTGGACTCAACTGTCCTTGAAGGACAGTCTTGAACAAGTAAGGTCAACAATATTCGTCCTCTGTTTCTTAATACAGTTCTCACTTCAAGGACACTAGTTAAAGCTCAAACACAACACATTTATGATTCAACACCGGACAGCGCTGTTTCGATCTGTCATAGGTCTCAAATCAAATCAAATCAAAATATACTTTATTGTCTGAAGAACATAATTCTCATTGACAAAGTCGTTTACAAAATAAAAGAACAAAATAACACAACAATCACCTTTAGATATATATCGATATGATAAATAG
>WOGO01009644.1:0-10125 GCA_015342085.1 Leptinotarsa defecta | reverse complement strand
TAAATTCTATTGGATAGTTTTAAATTTCATTATTTTTATATTTTACGGACATTAACACTTTTCATAAATTTATTTTAGCAATAAGCAAAATGTAACTATGGTATTTTGACTTGTCAATCCAATGTTTAATTGGTGTCTGATCAATAAACTTCTATCTATTAACTCCGTATTATACCTACATCTACATGTTTTTTTTTTACTTGACGTTTCCTATATCATTGTTAAATGATCATTTCAAAGGAATAAAAACATTATTATTATATAGTAATAAGCTGAAAAGAGGCAAAAAATTGAATTTCATCAACAAAAATGTTATCAATTTTGGTACTTTCCTTCTCATTAATTCTCTATCAATCAGTATATACTACGACACAATAGAATAAATATTTATAGCTATTTGGATCTACAAAAATACATGACATTAAAACTGACAAGACTTTTGAAACAACCTAACATAAATACTATACAGGGTAGATTAGTCTTTAATTTTCTTTCAAATTAAATTTCATCAACAAAAATGTAATCAATTTTGGTACTTTCCTTCTCATATTTCCACGATCATTGTTAAATGAATGATTATTGAGTCATCAGTCATGTGGATATTTTATTTTGTCACTAATTTTTGCGTCAACTTTGACCAAGTTACTTCTTTTGTAGGGATAACGTTGGAAAAATCAGAGTATTTTCCATAAAAGTGGCCCTCGCTACGTTATGTGCTGGAAAATTAATGGACAAATTACGATGTGAGTATAATCTGAGATGAGGGAAGTGATTGACCTCATTAAAATAGTTGCATGTGAATGAATGAATAACTCTTTGAAGAGAAAAAACAATATTTGACTACATGTATCATCTACACTCAATTTTAATAAAACTTTATCTAGATAGCTATTATTTTTGATACCATTCACTATCGAATAGATAGAGGGTCTTGCCGTATTTTGTTCAAATTGTTTTTCAGTTTTTCATTCAACACTGGTTTATTTTTGGTAATGGGGAATGTTCCTCCTGACAAATCAAGTAGTTTTCATAAAAGAGCTCTAAAACAACGCATTTTAAACTTATCATTTCAAGTTTTTTTCTTTAAAAAAATATTTAAATACTTAAAAAAGAGGAATGAAATAATGCATTTAACATTTAAAGGGATTCGATTCTATTTCACCATTTGGCAACATCAGTTATAGTTGATAAAGGACAATGAATCGGTTACCTGTATGAGACAAACAAAAATGACATATTTCAGAGGATTGCTGTTCTGTTTACTTATTTTCCGAGTTCCGAGACCTTCTGTGAGATATGAAAGTTTGTACACCTAACCTATCTTCCTCTATATAAATAAATAACAAAACAAATGTTGTTTATGTGGCTTGTGGCGGTGGTATTGAACTATAATTTATATTTTGCCTTAATTGTTGATTTATTGAGATAATTTTCCTTTTTTAAAGTAGAATATCTAGATACGAATAAATTATTTCAACTCGATATAAGCGGTGTTGCCAACATGTGAATTAGAAACAAATCCCTTTAAAAATTAAAACCCAACATTTGAAACATCAATTTGAATACTTTTCGAAATGAATTTGAAAAACTCATGAATTAAACTCAACTTTATTTTGTTCAAACTTGCATTTGCTGTAATAACCCAAATTGAGGAACATTCCACATTAGCATCCTACTAGACCGCAGGCCCATGCTAAATTTTCATGGTCATTTGATACCTTCTGAAAATGAATTATTTTCATAGTCCCCGAGTAAAAAATATGTTTTAGGCAAATGCTGTGATAATTTTGGAAACGTGAAAACTCAAGGGGTGAGTAATTCGCCAAAAATTGTTGAACAGCCTACATAAAGTTATATACTAATTATGACTGGATTCTTCTTGACCAAACACAATATAAAAAATATAGCGACAGCAAAATAGGAAAATTTTCATTCTCGAACAAGCAACCTCTATCTGCAAAGGTGATAAATTTCCCGGAGGCTCATGTAATCATTTATCTGGCTAATGACTTAGTTGACTTACGCGGCAGTAAACTTACAAAGACAACGAACCCGTTGGTTGATCTCACGTTTACCGCCAACTAATTTATACGATCTCTTTGATAAGAAAAATTAGTTTCGCAAAAACCAAACAAAAATTTTCAATCCATTCCCGAATATTAAAATTTTTCTCGTTTCATTTTTTGTATTGCGGTTGATCAAGACAAGATCCCAGTCATAATTGATAACTGAAAATATGGAAATCGTACAAGAACTGTCAAAGTTGACATTGTCATTGTCTTGCAGTCCATAGACTTTACTGGTGTTTAGGAGTGGTGCTTACAATGAAGATATGTACTAAGCATAAAAAAAGCTAACAAGCAAAAATAATTAGTTTTTATTACTCGCTTTCAAATTGTTTGATTATTTCAATTTCATGATCAAAATTATTCTGAAAGTTTTTCATTACACATTTTACTATCAAAATGCGTACTTCTCGGATTATCAAACGTCACATCTAATGGTATAAATGAGGAGTGTTAGAGAGTTAAGAAGTCATGTAATTCATCATCATGACAATCTGCAAATTCAAGCCAAGGTAGGACAAACGGCAAGCAACTTCCAAAGGAACAAATTGCATATCAACAAAGAATTTGAATAGAATGAGTAGATATATAGACAGTTTATAGATGATTATAGAGAAAAAAAAGTTCCGAAACATTTTAATTCAAGTAGAAACTATTCTTTCTTGACGGGTTCAACAGCACAGATATAAAATCCAATTACCAGGATAGTTGCTTAAGAAGACTTGTTCGAGTTGAGGGAAGACTGCGATAGTAAAAAAATTATTTACATTTCGAATTGTATGTATGATTACTCGATTACATCTATTTTCAGGCGCCCCTTATGACGCATCTTTACGCCTTTATGACGCATCTTGACGCCCTTATGACGCATCTTGACACCCTTATGACGCATCTTGGTACCCTTATGACGCATCTTGACACCCTTATGACGCATCTTGACGCCCTTATGACGCATCTCGCCGCCCCGGGGAGCCGCAGCGCGCACTTCGGAAATCACTGGTGAACGAAGAATCATATTTCACTCTGAAAAAATATAAATGCACGCCTAACTGTGTGGGGAAGAAGAGGAGGAATGCTCAAAGTTCTCAACGGTATTTTTTAGGTTATTCGCGATTCAGAAACATTTTCCTTTTTTAATTCTGTCGTTAATTGGTAAAGGAAATATGGAACTGTTTCTATTTGAGAAACCCTCATGTAATTTATATGCCCCGAGTTTAGATTTATGTTGATGATTCACAGCTTCTTGCCTGATGATGTGACTAAAGAATAATACGAGAAATATGTACAAAGTATCCCTACATCAATAAATATAAAAGATCTGATAGAGACGACATTGACAAAACACAACTACAACTATAAAAGCACACACCATTTATACCAGCGTAGACTATTGACTAATTATAAATATTCTTTTTTTGTGTTAAATATATAATCTCTATATTCTATACAACATTATTGATAACTAACTTTTATATAATACAAATGTTCCCTTTACTTTTTCGCAACAATATGTATATGTATCAAATTTAGACGACTAAAATTTATTTTTGGGTTCTTTATTAATTTTTTTGGAAAATGTTAACCTAACTTTTGTGATATAAAATGCTGTCATTGTCGGAACCCCGAAGTCTTATGATTTTTTGTTTTTGATTATTTAGAAACATCAATAAAATTCTTGTACCCGTCGGTACTTAAAAAATGACTTGATTAAAACAGTAAAATAAAATGATATATTCAACAAATAACAAAATAAATAATAAAAAAGGGACTTATGTGGGATTTTTCATGATTCTTTTCTGCCTGAAGTCGTACACCCTTCGACAGAAGAATACCATGTCTGGTGATATTTGGCTAGGTGGAGGTTGCCTGTGACTCCTGGGATACGGTTCTGGATTGGGAATGCACGGTAACGGTTCTTCTATGCCTGCTTCAACCCTCCTATATCTTTTGCGGTACCTTCAAAAATATTTTGAATTTTTAATATCAATAAATATTGTCAGATCGATTATACAAAAAAAAGGATGATAAATATTTTCTGAAAGAACATAAACTTCTAAAACAGCAAAGAACTTGGTTTAAGGATGCAGAGCTATGAAACATGATATCTGAATCATTTTTATTCCATTAAGATACCTGTCATTGTAGTCATAATGATCATTTACGAAATGTTCATCATTAAAAACACCAAATTGGTTGATGAAATGACGAGAACGCCTTAGAGCAAGTGTCTTATGTTGAAACATCGATGTATACCAGTGAGGATGACAGTGTTCCATGTAAGTGCAATTTGTTACCATTCATTCAAAATAGAACTCATGTGAATGATATCTGATTTTATTCCACAACGAATGTTTGAAATACAAACTGAGTAGGGAAAAGTATCTTTTGTATAATTCAGTATTCATATAGAAGTGTTTGTTTCGAAAGATTTTTTTTCTTTCGTGTAATTCAATGTTTATACGAAAGTAGCTGTTTCAGGAGGACTTTCTTTCAGTTTGTGTCTGAAAGTTACTTCTTTGCATGATCTACACATACATGTATAGAGTTTTTTATTTTCAAATTTCTTCCTTTCTTTGGAATATTTTCTCATCTTTTTTTGTATCGAGATGGAGTAGTAGAAAGTCAAAAACTTTCTTTCCCAGAAATGAAATTACACTTACATAGAACTTTGTTATCTTCAATGGCGGAGATAGGTAATCACATATTTCAAAATTGAAATTGACAGTTGTGAACATTTCCTCGTTTGAGTGAATTTCATCCAAGTTAATTCTCATTAGGTTTTCCTTTATATATGCCTTCCAATAGGTAGCCCCACCCATATTATGCTCCACAATGTTACAGAAAATTCTACGGGACGAAAGCCAGTTGCGTTAGGGTGATTCTGAAAGAAAACTACATTCACAATCGACTGATGTGAAAAGATACTATGAATGATGAAATCTTCGATTATGAATCAACATGTCAATGTCAACAAAAGAAGTACCTCATGAAATACTTTTGATAAACATTATGACTGTTTCAATGCCTTTCTGTTTCTCTTCAAATACTAGTTCAATTAAGCAACATTTCCTAATCTTTAATTCTCCATATGTTTTCATAACCTGCAAAACCACTCTGTCGGCAGTGCTTTCATGCCTGTAAATAATATAAATTTCATAACCCAGAGAACCCAATTTCTATAACCCTTACGACCTGATCATCTTCCGCATGAGCGACTTCATTCCCCCGTCACTGTCCGATCAAAAAGGGTACGTCTAGAGTCTAGGGTTATTAGAGTCACTTGTCACGGACGTGGTCGGTCTCTATTAGTTCGGCGCGTCAATGACGGGTCGTGGTGCCCCATAGATACACTTGATTGCTTCGCTGGACGTGCTTAGAGAAGCTGTAGGGATGATTCAGTAGGTTAACAAACTTATATCACAGGGTTAGGTGCTTTTGGTATGGTTTTTATGACGAGGAAAACTTTAGAATTTCGTTTCCTGGTGTTAATTTCGAAGGACCTAAACAAGTGTGTCATGCTGAAATATGCATACACTGATTGATGCGATTGTCTATAGCCTGTATTTTTGATGATGAAATGTATGAACAGATAACTTGGGAAATGAAATATAAATGTGGAATGCAACCTGACTTTCCAGTCGAAATCAGAGAAATTATTTCTACTTAAGACCCTTTTTAGGGAGGAAGTGAAATATGCGTGTAGACATAAAAAATTCCTCTATCAACTTCTGAACACAGCAAAGTATCAATGTCGGTCAAAATTCACGTAAAAAGTTATATTTCATTTTCTTTTGATAAAAAAAAACGATACGAGGTGTTTTGATACATATTCAATAGGTATTTCATTTCTCTACCCGACACTACATTATTTTCGTAAGTCGTCGGATCAGCCTCTCCTGAGTATTGGCAATTTTACGAATCTGCAAACGATAAAGAAATTACTTTGAAAAAAAATTGGAAACTAAATGATTAAGTCTGTTTAAAAATGTGTTTTTTACATTAGAAAATTGTCCCGAGATAAATTGGTTGCAAGTTTTTTTTTCTATCCAGCAGTACCAAAATAAGTTGTGGTTGTATATCGTAGACTTCAGATGACACGTAGCGTTTAAGATTACTGGCAAAACAATAATAACTGATGTTATGCGTATTATCACAAGCTGGTTCGACGGTCTAGATGACAATTATTCGGCCAGATAGGTAAACGAGTTCCTTAAAGTAGCCCGGAAGATCACGTGATATTATGCCCTTAGAGTTTTTCAAGGGAATTTTTTCGTAAATTATCCCACATTAGAACAAAAATACTGATTCTCGACGACCAAGATAGCATTATAAGAAGATAACTAAAACTAAATTTTGTACGAAAGAAGCTGTTTAGTGAGAATTTTTTCTTACTGTTTGTGTCTGAAAGTTACTTCTTTCTACAATCTACACACCTTCGTGAAAATTTCATTCCAAAATTAATTGCTTTTCTTCCTCTCTTTGGAATATTCATACAATTTTTATATAAAGATGGAGAAACCATTCATTCCTAAAAATTATTCTCTCCTGAAAATATACCCCTTTCAATTTAGGTTAGAGCCTTTTATATACATCTGGACAACCCACTACCTTCGATAGGTCGTAGTTAAACTAAATGATTTTCTAGTTTTAGTGATTTGAAAAAAAAACCAACAACCAAAAGGGAAATCGCTCCAATACAGTTTGATGTCGAAAGTGGTAGAGTGGTACCAAAAAAAGCGATAAAGTATTTGGGAGTATGACTGGAGGAAAAACTGACCTATGCCGAACATATTGAAGGAGTCATAGTCAAAGTGCAGAGAACAGCAACAGTTTTGTCTGGAATAACCACCAATGGCATCCAGAAGAAGATTGAGTGTAGCTCAGTCCCAAATTTTGTATGCGGCTTCTTCCTGATACTTTGTACCAGAAAAATAACACCTAAGCTGGAAAGCTTACAACGTAAAATGTTGATAAGGGTATGTAGCGCATATCGAACAATTTCTGCGGAAGGAATTGGGGTTATTGCTGGAGTTTCACCTGTAGAATTCCAAACCCTAGAAAGGTGGGAGAAATACACAGAGTTTAACAAAAAAACAGCAAGAAGGAATTTGATGAGAAGATGGCAGAATAAGTGGGATGACGGAAGATATGGAAATTGGATATACAATCTCATACCAGATATCCATGAATGGATCGAAATGTATGGTGAAGTTGATTATTATTTGACACAGGTAATCTTTGGGCATGGGTGCTTCCGAAAGTAAATGCGATCGCTCAAGAGCAGAAACAGACGAATGTTTTTACTGTCGAGAACATGATGATATCGAGCATACTCTATTTGTATGTACCAGAGGGGATAGAGCCCTCTATAACTACTTGATGGGTACTGGAAGATCATTTACTGAGTCAAACATGATGATATTCCTTACCTGAGGAGAAATAATATGGAAGGAGGCACATTCAAATGTGAGAAAAATTATAGATACAAAGAAAATAGAAGAAAAAGATGGAAGACAACCAATCATGCACTAAGGAATTGCATGTATAAAACTCTAACTGAAGTAATGCGAAAGTAGTCCCGGTAAGAGATGTGTATTATAGGGGGAGAGGTTTTAATACATAACAACGAGTTTGATAACTAGCAATTCATTTTCTGACTAGATAGTTTCCACAATATTCCCTTGAAATATTCTCCAAGGACCCACCGCAACCAAACTTCAACTCCAGTCGAAACTTCTCTTTATCGAAAGTGCATTAAGTTCTAAGTCTGATATTATTCAGAAGCACGATCTAACTCTCTCGATCCGACATTAATTATAGCGCTTGACCGTGGTCTATATAATCCCGAATATTCCGGAAGTAAACAATATTCATGAAATCCACCAAGTTTCCACCACAACTCGAACCGCTGCCTTTTGATGGAAGTCGTCCCAAAGGAAAGGATTTGACAATTCCCATAGACTGGATTTCTCATATCGTGACGATCATGGTCGCTGGAGGATTGCCTTGATCGAAACGCATCAGCTGTGACACGAGTTGTATTCAATAGTACAGGGAATTGTGACATATTGTGGAAAAGGTCTACTTTCATTTGTAAAACAAAGAGGGGAATCTACATTCAAGCTATGCGTTTCAATGATTGAAGTGATTCTGGAGAAATTTTGATATGAAACACTTAAAATAGTTTCAATGATGAAATCCTAAATGAACAAACCACTCTTTTCTAAAAAAAACACAGCCCTCAGAGCGGAAGCGCGTTCAATAGTGCATTTGTGTGACACAAATGCTATATTGGTACGACCCGAACTTTTGCGATAATGAGTGAATATTCCTAATCATGTATGTAGGTGACCAACTGACTAGGTCCTAGTATTAGGCGTGAAAGTGAAAGATAAAAATTGGAACTTCTGGCATAGAAAAAACCAAAAGCATTTTCCCAATCACCAGCCCCGAAATAAGCAGCTCAGTGCGACTGAGAAGAATATTTTATATAAACGAAAATTGTTCTAGATTATTGATGGAATTTTATATTTTTCTATTCATGAAAATTATAAAAATCTGAATTTATGCTTAACTTTTTTCGATTACCAACGATTTTCCCAAAATCAGAAAATGATACATCAAATATAAAATATATATTGGGAAATGAGAATTAGATGGGGCTGAAAGGTTCCATGATGGCTGTGGTTGTGGACGGACGTGCCAATAACGTCTGTCCATAAAGAAGACACGCAGATGCTCTGCCGATGGATTGTATATGTCCTTTGTGCAAATTAATGCAATGTGTGAAATTTAATTGTGATTCGGATAAACACGTAAAGAGGGCCCTGTATGTAAAACCAAAACCCCAAAGGTCTCTCGAGAAAAACGGACTGTTTGAAAATCGAGAAAGTTGAACAACAAAAAATTTAAGAGAAAACTCAGGGTGGCAGCATTGCTTTGAGTAGGACTGCTAAGTCTCCGGACGAATATTCAACAGGAGAAACCAAGCCAAATGCGACCGATTGAAAAGCAACAACCATTTAATGATAGAGAGAGAAAGATGTGACTTGAAAACAAACAATTACATAACGCTAATCGAAATTTCTTTTTTCTGTTGTTTGATTTGATCGAATTTTTCCTTCCACAACTGTTTATCAACATCTGTATACAGTCGAAAAGTAGCGCTTAATCGATAATCATATTACATCACCATAATATTTGGAATGTACAAAATTTCATTCAAAAAAGTAATTACTCTCATGCAAATATTAATTTTTTAGATTATCAGTATTCTGATCACATTTGAAATAGCTGAAATCAAATTACGTTATCATAAGTTCTGAATATAAGTTAGGTATGCTGAGCTAAGGATGGATGACTGGGTGCGCGCATGCTTGCATTTGCGCATGGTATCCAGCTCACCGTACGACCAAACTCAACACCACCCGAGACAATCGGGAGAGTCTTCCTCATCAGTTCCCCACTATAAATATAAATGACACACAGCATTATGTCAACCTAGACAAAAGGTTAACGTTCAGGTCTTACGTAGGGCAGAAAATAGGAATGGAGAAATCTGCCCGACAAAACCTATTACCAACAATAGGTCGAAGAAGCAACATGGGACTGGAAGTGAAGCTGCTGATGATAAAGATCGTAATACTACCGATAATCATGTATGCCTGCTCTGCCTGGGGCCAGTGCGCAGCGACATACAGGAGACAGATCCAGTCGTTTATGAACGCGTGCGTAAGGGCCACGGTGAACGCTCAAAGATATGTACCGAATAGGTACATATTCCGGGATCTAGATGTGAACATACACTACGTAGACGCATACATGAGAAAACACGCAGAGGACACGTTTGACAGAATCCGAGCGCATGACAATCCAGCGCTTAGCGACCTACATAACTCACTGAACAGGGATGATTCCGGATTCCGAGAGAGGGACAAACACAAGAGGCCAACGAAGCAGAACCAAAGACCACCCCCGAGAGTCACTGTCAGGCGGCTCCGGTAAGTATAAAAATTTCGTAACCAGACGTCAAATTGATCTCATTTTCAGATTCACTGAG
>WOGO01009643.1:0-10126 GCA_015342085.1 Leptinotarsa defecta | reverse complement strand
AACTGGAGTAGAATAAAATATACAGGATCTTGCGTTGTTCTGAATAATAACAGCTTGAATAACAACAAAAATAGTGATAACAATAATAATGATAATGTAATGTATTGTATACCCAATCACCAATTAAGTAATTTCGTTACAAGTACTTTCCTCGATAAATAAGGGCAAGAGAATAAAGTGCTAATTAAATATCAAAAATATGAAACTTGCTTCCTCAATGTGATTATCGACCAATTTTTTCATTCTCGTCAACGTCTATTATACAATTTAGGAAGTTAATGTCGCAGATCTCAATGATGAGCGTCGAAAAAGGTGCCCTTCTCTCAATTCCGCCTCTGATTATAGATTCGTCGTATCATATCCACTTATTCAGCTTCGTGTTCGGCTATCTCGGCTGCCTCGCCCTGCCAGACTCCGAATGAAATACAATGCGTTAAAAGTAAACTCGAATCTGCGTCCACAATTCATCTAGATAATAGAGAGCAGATAGGCAGCACCTGAAGAAAGAAGAAGAGTGCGATTCTCGAACGCACATCTCGCGTGTGATTTATAAACCAGATCTACATAAAACACTGTTACACGGACCAATACACGTACCCAGCTATATCTTCAGTGATGCACTGACCAGTCCGTGGTCGTGAATAAATCGAGAATTATCTCGAAGGAGCAGAAAAAGGAAGAAAGGCGACTGAAGAGTCGGGAATCGCAGAGATTATTCGCCGTCGCAGGAGGGTTTTTATTCGCGAGAAGCGGAATAAATAGCAGGACGGCCGTGCGCAGTGTATCAAAGGACGTCGGGGTTTTCAGATACATTCTGCGGTTTATTTTCTAGGAAATTGTCACATGAAATATCACCAATGTTGAATCGAGTTTGCTTACTTATATGTTTTTCAGTTCGTGGACGGTCAAGTGATAGTTTTGACGCGATTTTCAATCAGATCTTTATTACTGCATTGTTTCTACCATTGATCTGAAACTCTGGCTTGTCTATTTTTCCAGTCTCAGGAAAACACTGAAACTTAGTGATCTTCAGTCTAGAATGGCCCACTCATGCTTCTCCAATCATTACAAAAAGTATATAATGTAGATTCAAGACACCATCAACGCTGGTATTCCCCAGGGAGCCATATTCTCTCCAATCCTCTTTTTATTGTATATCAACGACTTATTGGAAAAACCCAAACACCCAATATATAGCTTTGCCAACGACAACACGGTCGTCTCGTCATTCCATTTGGATTACAGGACATCGGCCGCAGATACATATCTTCACCGGCAGCAGGAGGTTGCATGTCTTAATGAGGATCTAGAAGTGATTTCGAATTGGAGTAAGATAAATGTCTCCCAACCAGATATAATAATGTCAGATCAGATAATTCCACTTTCTGCTTCGATAAGTTTATTGGGGATTGAAATAGACAATATGTCTAGACACAATAATGTCGCTGGAATTGCAAAGGCTGCTTGTCAAGCTTAGAATACTCTTCAGAACCAGAAAACCATATACACCTCAGTAACTTTTGATGATATATAAAGCTCAGATTAGACCTTCTTTGGAATATTGTTCACATATATACCTATGTATTCTAAGCACATACCCTGAAGCTGCTGGATTCCATCCAGAAAAGAGCCATCCGCCTGATTAGAGACACCAACATCACTTGCAACCTTGATAGTCTGGAACATCGAAGAAAGGTTGGAGATTTATCTCTTTTTTATAGATACTTTCATGGGAGGTGTTCAAGGGACCAGCTACAACCAACGGTGCAAATGTTTCCATGGATTTTACCACCGTTTTGTATAGCCAATACATTATTTCTGGTTTCAACCCTGATGTTTTGCCGTGGACTTGTCTGGTCCGCCTTTCCGTTTATTCTTCTCACATGTTGGTTCAAAATCGTCTTGGAAAGTTTTAGAGGTCCTTTTATTTCAATCCTTTAGGTCAATGCTACTATTGTCGATTTGAATGATATAACCTGACTTTATGGCCAATACATTCACAATAGCCTCTTGGTATACGTGCTACTACTGTTTCTCCCATAGAAGTCAGTGTATGGTAACCTTCCTCTGATCGCACTGAGCTGATCATCCACATGCCTGGTCACTCCCCTTTTTCTTCGATGTCTAGTTGATTTGTTATAAGGGAAGCGCCCTAAATATCCAAAGATACAACTAAGAGTACTTCTTTAATTTTTTGTTTCTATGACTCCATTATTTGCTTTATGGATTAAGGCCTGCGGAAAGGTTACTGATTGGATTTTTAAGGCTCCCCAATTTGTTTTCCACAAGTTTTGATGAGATTTTACGAGTATAGAAATAAGAGACTCATTGATTTCAAAGTTTACGAGGCGGTGATTCCAGCAGCTTTCTTCATCAGACATATTCCAATTGGGAATATAGTTACTTATGTATGTATTATGTATACATCAATTTCTTCACTAGTCTTTGGTTCACGAGGGTAGGTTTATTGGCTACGTAAAAATGTTGAATCATTTGCTAGAACAAACCGTAGAAGATCCTCACTATAGGGTTCTTTGGCATTGCCAGTTGTGACACATGGTCATCTAATCTGCAGGCCCTAACCAGTTCTTTCAATTCCCTAATTTATGGTAATTACAGAATATCACAAGGGAGGTTTGCTGTTCTGTATTTCTATTTTCTAGTTGTATTGATGTGTCGGTTTCCACTCTCATTATCATCAGTCACTTGGTCAGTCACTTAAAGAGATTCATTCATGATACTACTGGTCCGCTAGGTGCAGGTTTCACTCTTGCTCAAGTCTGATGGTACTGTATCTGTAGAGTAGGGAGGGTGAGTGTAGGCCCACAGCACTTAGGTAACATGTGACACATTGTACATCCTCCCGAAGAGTTGTCCTCCTAGGTCATCGTCCATCCTGTCCTTTCAAGGAAGGTGGACAGGTCACTAGGAGACATCTCCTTTATATCGGCAGGTATAGGCCAAGACTCGCCGAACACACACTCTCTTATTGACGATAACTCAGGACATTCACATAGGACATGCCTGACATTTTCATCTTCCTGTGTACACATCCTGCATAGATATTTCTTCGGCGTCAGCTTCCCAATGTCGCTCAGAGTGATCCTGGCCAAGATTGCATCCTTTGATTCAATCCCATATCTTTAGGGATTGAGCATGGGTGTGACTAGGCTAGTTCCGCAATTGTCGAAGTCATCAGGCCGTAGGTAACACTAGGGCCTAAAATTCTTAGTCCGGCCGCTTCCTTGGCTAAAAAGTCGGCAAGGCGATTACCTTTACTCCTGTCGTGCTCTTTAACCCACCTCAAGATTATTATCTACCGAGGCTTTTGCTAAATCTTGGTGGCACTCTAGTAGTAGCCCTGAAGTAACACGTTGTCTGTTCAAGGCTAATAGGGCTTGTCTACTATCACTGCCAGAAATTCCTTTCTTGGTTATTTCTTTTGTGGCGATTGAGATATCAGCCACATTGGTATTTTTTCTCATTCATGATGGTGACTGATAGTCTGATGGTAACCTGTATTGCGAGCTACAAGCGAGTGTATAATGTAGTTTGGCCAGATGATAACCTTTGTGTACAAGGTTTTGGTAATCCTCAATTAGGACTTGGAGTTGCTTGTAGGCCAGCAGCTAATTGGCGATTGAAAAGATTTCAAAATATTTCCAACTGAGAACAGTATGATTACTGGCTTAAGTTGAGTCATATGTATTTTTTGGAGAAATTTCTTGTGCCCAAAGTTACTGTCGGAGATTATCTGTCTCCCACATACCAAAAAGAGCATAAAAGATATGCTGGCAAAAGTGTAACATCTGAGGGAAACTACTTCGACGGAATGGAAATTAGTAAATAAGATTAAAAAAAAAACTGAAAATTCACCTTGTTTTGAAAAACAAACATCTTACATTAGTAACAATAACTGTGGCAAATATCAAAAATGGAAGAGCAGTATCCAAATATCTTTGGGATTATACACCCACGAGTATCTTGTTTTCGAAACAAAAACGAAAGTATAATCAGAACAAATGAAACTTCGTGTTACAAATTTCGAAAGACGGACATATTATGTCGTCTCGAATCAGAGAATAGTTTTTAGCAGTATTAATTTAGAAAATGTCATTAAATCGATCGAATTGTGGTATTTTTCTCGTTGATCTTCCCACAGGTGAAAAGATATCGCCTACCTAGCCACACCGCCATATACGTTGTTCTATTCCACCCTTTTCTGTTTCATCCCTTCACTACAAAGTTCCTCCCCTCGTTGGAAATACACCCTATGTAAACTGATACGCATAATCGATAACCTGTAGGATGCAGGGTTGGAAAGTTCTAGTGAACACCACTTTCATTTCCTGTTCTCCTGATGAAGGATTCCCAATTCGTGGAGATGTTCCGGGATGGAAACCCTGGAAGGATCCCTTGTGAGGAGAACTCACATCTTGGATAAGGGAGTTTCCTCTGGAATGAATACCCCGGAGTATATCTGGAGGGATTTTCAGCAACTTCAGTTGTTGCTGCAGGTAGTTTTCATCCAGAAAGGGAGTTTTCGGATTAGGAGAATATGAAGTGGCGCCGAGTCGTATCCTGGCAGCTAGTCCTGGATCAATATGGGGCGGGATTTAGCGAATGTAGGGGGAGTGGTTGTTTTATATAGGGTAAAGCTGGAGCTGGATGAATCCTTGTCTTATTGCTGAAAATCCGAAGAGCTTGTAAAATTCTGAAAATTGAAAATTTTGGTTTTTGTATTGAAATTACTTGCAGAACGTACTATTTCTGTATCTGCCAGAGCCCACCAGAAACTTCTAGAGCTTTCATGACCTTCATCGACGTCACCAATTTATCTAAAATTAATCACTCGAGGCTAAATAGCAATCAAATAGGTTTTTGATCAAAGTAGTCCGTACTTGACGAAAATTCATAATATACAGGATGTTCCTTAATTTATGTGAATATTCAAGTGTGTATATCTACTTGAAAAAAATAATAATAGTTGGCTAGATCAACCATAGTCCAAAAATATTTCGTTATGAATTTTTTTTCAGTTAATTTTAAGAACTAATTGAAAAAATCAAACACATTACATCGACTAGCAACTCTCAGACGTGATTTTTATTCCATCACTTGCTGCAAATATTGTTTCTCCTAATTCCTCTTCAGTATCAATGGAAATCGTATACACTAGCATTTCCTTACTCCTTTCTTGATCTTTAGCGAGAGGGCGGTACCTGTGCCTTATTCGGATGCCGTCTACAGAAGTTTCTAGATATTATGTACCCCTTTTCAACACTTGTCAGTGCTGAAAACAAGAAATACGGGTTATTTGGGAGTTTTAATAGGGCTTTGCATTCCCAACTTCGAAATGAATACTTACTTTTATTATGCTCTCATACTTTTATATGCTTGTGCTTTTTATGATTGTATGTTTTTATGGTTTTGCCTGGCAGAACTCAAAAGCTTGTAATTTATTCTGATGGATATTTATTAAATCATTACCTGCTTAGAGAGCGCCCTTTTTAAATGTTATCCTTCACATATATAATCGGATTTACTTCAGAACGCAGGCAATGTTACCAGCTGTTCCATCAGTTCCTTTAGACATACATATACACAGAACTCATCGATTCTGAATATGACATAACTAAAAGTAGATATCTCTGTCAATATTTCACTTCTTACTCTACGTTAATCACTATGAAAAACAACTCTATGACTACACAGAAGAAGAAGAGCAGGTACTCATGTCTATTTGTATACCTAGCCGTGACATGAATAAAAATAATCAAAATAAACAATATAGACTTTGATAGGTGTCAACATTCTGATTATAATTCATTTGTAGTACACGCAAACAGTATAAAATAGAAAGTGGAAAAGTGAAAAGTCCCCAAATAAAACGTTTTGAGGTCTGGAGACCGTGGTGACCATTTTTGAAGCTGACCGCGGCTAATCCATTGATTTGGGTGAACAGTTTTCAAATCATGGCGAACCACTACACTGAAATGTGCTGGTTTATCATCATGCATATACGACATTACGTTTCTTGTTGCCAAGGATACATTTTTATGCAGCAGCAGCAGCAGCAGTTGGTGTTGAAGTAAGTTGAGGTAAGACTGTCCGTCAAGTCGTCCAGGCAAGAAGAATGACTACCAGTAATT
The DNA here is from genome assembly GCA_015342085.1 of Leptinotarsa defecta. NCBI lineage: Eukaryota > Metazoa > Arthropoda > Insecta > Coleoptera > Chrysomelidae > Leptinotarsa > Leptinotarsa defecta. Next base: position 3,974 of record WOGO01009643.1, on the reverse strand, counting down.
CCTGCCCAAACCTTGACCGAAAATTGGTGTTGGAAATGTGATGATATTGGGATTTCTTTCCGCCCATAAATGATTGTTGTGGAAATTTTGAATGATATTTCTTGAAAAATTAGCTTCGTCCGTGAATAGAATGTGCGATTCAAATTGCGGATTTTGCATAATATTCTAAAAATATCAATGAAAAAAGGTGATACGCCTCTTAAAATATGGTGAGGATATAACATGGAATCTACTAAAATTCTCCACAGAATTTTATAGCAAATATCGAACTGTCTAGAGATCTTCCTCAAACCTGTTTCAGGATGTTCTTCGATTTCCTGTAGCACCTCTTTCTCAATTTCAGCTTTTTCAGCTTCGGATAGTACCACTTTCCAGAAGACGACGATGAAGATTGGAAAAGTATTCAAGAAACACTTTGTCTTTACTAACGTGTTTGCCAAAAACGGCTTATTGTAGAAAAACACTTGAAAAGGTCATTTTTATCCCAAACCGAACGAGGAATTTGAAAATAAATTACAGTCTCTTACAAATTCAGATCCGGAAGTCCCTAATTTGTCTTCCAGAGAGAGGTTTATATGCACTGAAAACTCCAATTTGACCACATGCAAGTAAGTCGCTGAGATCAGACGGTATTTATCCCGTAATTCTGCAAAAATAACTGGAACCTCTACTTGAAAAACTCGTTTCTAAGATATCTACCTAAAACAGGGAAATTAATTAAGGCCACCTGGCTCAATTCAAATCCTCATGTCATTTGCTTTGAAAACGTTAGAAATATTACTAGAAAGGAACATTAGGGACGTAAACAGACCATTTATAATTGCTCTGTTTAAAACATGTTTGGTAGAACCTAATATATGATAAAAGGGCTGCAAAATAAAAATGGGATTAGTTCAAAATAATTAAAGGGCTTCTCATTGCACACTGGTCATTTAGATTCAGAAGCTACCTGAACAAAATACGGCTGTATAATGAAGATCTCAACTAGAGGCAGTGCAGCTAAAAGAAACAAAAAGAGCAATTCATGTATAACCAAATGAATAATATGAAACATCTCACAAGTGACCTATACAAACAGTAAATGATACAATTGAATATCATGGAATGTTGGAAAGATAACACAATAAAGTTCAGTAGGCTGTTGTCTTTGCCAGTTATTTGGAAAAGTTTGATAGCTACCAAGCAGCCAAAAAGTTTGATCGTCACTACTAGTGGCAAGTACGATGAGGCCAACTCAGATCTCATAAAAATGATCCTAACCCTAATCGAATAGCAGTAGCCCAGTAATAGAAAAACAATACTTGTTCTATTCGTTATAGAAAGTATGAATTTGAAGCTTCAACTTCAAATGGAATCAAGGAGCCAGTACGAAAAGAACTGACGTTGTTATGTTCTAAACAGAGAAATAAGTAGAGGTTCCTCTCAAAAAAAAAAGGATAATGTAAATGGAGTATATTTACAGACTGTCAAAAATGGATATATAATTTAGTGTCATCTTTCGTAAACAAAAGAAAGTAACAACAACGTAGTTACCTGATTATTACTCGCAAGCAATGCGAAGTCAGATCTGCAGATGAGATTATTCAAATTAAATAAAACGAAAGCATTTCTTCGGTTCCCGAATGATGTTCGCCGTCATTTTCTTTTTGTACGGTGTACCGTGCGGTTTTAAAAACAGGTTTGTAACTGTACCTGCTCGAGATCATCTGGTATTGAGCAAAATAACAACAATAAAAAGTGTTATCGTCACTATCATCGGGGTATTGTCCCTCTTTTATCTGACGTTAAAAATAAAAGATGTGACTCTTGAAAGGATTACCGAACATTTCGTAATAACTTGTAATTAAAGACAGGTCGTGAATTAACATACAGGGTGTGTTAGTAGCGATTCTAACGGATTTTGTTTCATCGTGGTACATCACGGAATTGAATGAAGATGGAAATCCATGATTTTATCAGTTGAATTTATCTTGTTTGATGTGAAACTAGAAATATTTTTTCGAATCAATCAACAGGTCAGATTTCTATATACAGGGTGTTTCGGAACTCTGAATATATCAGGTTGTTTCTAAAGTTTTGTCGTTTTAATGTCATGTGTTCTTATAGCTCCATATCTCAGAGGGTTAGACAGATAAACAATAACGGTCCAAGTATCGAGCCTTGGGAAATTTATTATTTGGTAGTTCGAAGATCAGAAACATTTATACCTATTCTTACTAGTTGTTGTCTGTTAATTAGATAGGATGATAGTAGTTTGTGAGGTACACCTCTAATTCCGTAACACTAACTTAAGCAACAGAAGTTCAGTTGAACGCATTGGACATATCGCAAATGGTAATAATTGTATGTGGCTTGATCTCAAGCCCTTCGGCAATGTATTCAATGATCCTCTGTTAAGCCCTAATTGTTGATTCGTTGGTGTCTGCTATGGCCTTGCGCTAGAGAACGCTGGTGTCAGGTTTTCGATATCATTTTGGAAGGTGACATAAAGCAATAGAACGTAAATCAAGTTTATTCATATTTTTTGAAGAACATTTCGTAACCATTCAATGAAAATTATTCAATAGGAAGATATAAAGAAGGAATTGAATGAGAAGTAAAAATTTCATGTCGAGGTTTTCAACGACTTTTATGGAAGGCGATGAAACATTCCAAACAGAATCGAGGATTTCCTTCACATTGAACACAAAAAGGTATGCCTTTTTTCACTTTATTTTCTACTATAATACCGTCGACTTTTTTTTTCATATCAACCCTTACAGTATTTTCGGTTTTCACGAGCTTTACAATCTAATTTCCATAGAGTATGCGCTCTTACAGATAGGCAGGGAGCAACAACCCGTTGTTCTTCGAACTTCAGTAATTCCTCCACAATAGAATATCGAAAATCATTTATAGAAATGTTACTTCGTTCGATTTGTTTATAAATGAAGTGGAAGTTCACAACTGTGGTACCCAAAAGTAGCTCTATAGCATTTTTTTTAACCATCGTATGGTCTTTCGAAGAGCTGTGCTGTAACTCGACATTTGATCCGATAAATCGATGGAACTTTTGCCAATATTATAATGGACGACTGCTCTTGGTTTTTGGATGATGGTTCCACGACGGTGGATTTGTAGTTTCGTCAGTATGACATGTAGACAAAATCAAGAAATCTCTTTTATGTCCTCATTTGAGCACACATATTCCTCGTTCATTTTCTCTGGCAACAATTTCACCTATTTTTAGTTTTTTTGACGGGACTTCAGAGTGATTTCCTTATCGATTACTACGTAATGTTCCAAGGCAGTGTGTTTTTCTATCCAGTAATATGTGAGCTAGTTGCAGGCTGGTATACCAATTATCGGTGACACATACTCTGACGCATTCCAAGAGATCATGTGCCAGATCTAAAACAATTTTTGTGGATGATAATATTGGATTTCCTTCATTCTTCGGATTATCTTTGTTCTATTGGCCTACATATATGCTTATATTCCAAGTATATCCTTTTTCTGAACACAATTTGATCCCATATTTATGGGTTTTCTGTGGATTAGCTTCCCTGAAAAGGTATCATGGTTTCGTCTATACAGAACGTTCTGGAGGGTGTGTATATATGATGAGCTTATCAAGCAATGGCTGAATTTTATATAAGCGATCTCCTTCCGGGCACAGATTGTTGTCAGAGAAGTGGAGCTATTTCAATAACAATTCGAATTTATTTCGGCTCATTACGCTTGGGACAACCTCGTTTCGGGAAATCCACTTTGTAGACCAATAGTCTCTGATTGAATTTAACGGAACAATGCCCACATAACCAAGAAGACCTAGCAGCAAATGAATCATATCTTTACGATTAGTGGGTTCCCACGCATGTAATCGAGATTTGTTAGATATAGTCTCATCTTCTAAAATCATCTGGCTGGTATAAGTATTTTTTTCATCGACTATCATGTCAATTATATTCCAATCCACGAAAGCCAAGTGATAG
>WOGO01009642.1:0-10126 GCA_015342085.1 Leptinotarsa defecta | reverse complement strand
CAGTCATTGTACATTTCAACACTTCTGAGCTGGATCTCTCATTATAGATTTGAGCTGATCTGGATCTATCATTGTAGATCTACTAATACTGTATGATAATAAATCTAATGTGAAATTTTCTGAAACACCTGGTGTAATAACATTCAGAGAACGGACTTCAGATATATTTTCTGGGATTCCAGGAGATGTCACAGGTGCTTTTCGATATAATAATAATTATTATATTTATTTGCCATTCAATTTGAAATACACAATAATCTTAGTTAACGACAAATGAATATAGTTCTCACAGAAGGATAAACCTGTGCGTGGGCTATATCATTTCAATATACAATAGATTATGATGAATGAAATATAGAAAATAAAATTTCTTTCGGTATGAACAAAAAAAGTACTAGAAAAATTGTATACAGATATTACATCAAAATCATATATAGTCAATATGAATAGAAACATTTAGCATTAACAAAAAAAGCACTAGAAAAATTGTATACAGATATCACATTAACATTACATATAGTTAATTCAAATAAAACATTAAGGTTATATAATGAAATATCACGGCCGTCAACGCATTGAAATTTTCCGAAATTCTTCATGCGATTTTCGTGACTAAAATGAACGTTGTATCGGATGATGCATTATAATGCAAATTATATGGGTTTTTGCAAGAAATGGAGGCTTGAAAACTGCATTTTTTTCGATGCGATCGAAGTGTCAAAAATTTCCTCTCAAACGCATTATATTTTTGCGAGATTCTCAATGCGATTTTCGCGACAAAAATTGAACGCTTCATCACATTATATTTTTGTAAAGTTTTTGTTACGCGCATCGAGAAATCATAAATCACAAATGTAGCCAATTCGTCATCTCCTGATTATACCCACTTTGTTAAAGATCATAAATGACAAATGATATTGCACTACAAATGATCCACACTATTTACGGAAAAAATCAAACGTTGATACACCAGATACAGTTCTTTCTCAAAAGACGCGCTATATAATTTTTTTTATGATTACACACATGTGATCAACTCCTGATGATGCTAACTTGGTTAACGAAGATGCGGTTCAGTGTTCTCCTGACACGTTGGATCGCATGTTGAAATATTAGGCCCTTCTTTTCATCATCGTCGTCATCACATTTTTCCAGTCGTGCCGTTTTCCCAACCCATCATGTTGCGCGCGCCACATTTCTCTTTTCCTTCATCATCTCCTGATGATTGAGAAAACTCATATACTCATCAACTTTCAAATTACTTGTAGATTCAAATCATCTCCCAACAAGTTACCTTACTTTTATCCTCAAAAATCAGATGCGTTTTCTATGAACCATTTCTTTTCGAATTCTTCTAATTCATATTCATACTCTTTCAAAGACTTTCAATCAATACTAAGAGTAAATCGCTAATACGTCATGAAAATTACCAACAATCGCCTTCCTTTTCTAAAACGTAACTCTCAAAACGATGTTCATATGAATGGTTTCATAATATACTACCAAAATAAATGAAGTACATACAACATACCTATGCCTTTCATTTTCATGTTCTCCAGTAAAAATTGTGAGGTTAGAATACCGGCATCCCCTTCTATTTTCATTATCAACAAAGTGAGATTTCTATGCCTTTTACACTTCAGAGAATGCTCAAATATGTTTCTTGGCATAGAAACGAATCCAGTGATGCCAAAATTATCGAAATCGGATGACCAAAAGTGAAAACTGGAAATGACCATTTTATTGTAGATTTGAAATCTCCTCGATATGGGCAAACTGAATTCATCATTAGTTTTCGTTAATCTTAATGTTTATGGAGCGAAAGTGTTCATATTTCGATGAATCATATAGATCCGAAACTTCATTGATTAATATATTGGTCACCATCATCAGCGATAAATTGTGGTGATGTATCCCCTCGTCGATGATGGTGATACAATTCACTAAATGACAACCGAAAAAATTCATACTTTTTTGTATGAGAATGAATAAATTCATACACTCTGTATGTATATGAATATATATTTCTCAATGACGAAACACACGCGCGATCATGTTTTTTATTGCATGATGTATTTTGAGATACCCTATACACATTAAGGAGTCGCATGTTAAAACGTTAGTGCCATGTTAAACTGTCATGATATTTCTTGTACAGATTGACGTCACGTTTTTTCTTGAATGATATATTTTGATACAACGATAAACATTGAGAGATCACACGTTAAAACGTTATGGCTTCGTTATACTGTTATATTTTTTTCCAAATAATTTATTTTTGCCACACCTTGTACACATTGATATTATGTTTTTTCTTGAATGATGTATTTTGAGCCACCCTGTATACATTAATGTCATGTTTTTTCATTCAACGTTGGCAACCTTAATGCTGCATGCCCTGTAACGCATTCGATTGATGTGTTTCGAAACAGCACCCTGTATACTTCATCATTTAGGACTACCATTGTATAATATGATAGGTATACATTGATTTGAAATCCCTGAAAGAATCTGTAAAAAAATTAAAAAGATTAACCGAAAAAATGTTTTGGTAGTTAAATGTTGCTTTTATGTTACTTCTTTGTAATTTGAGTTTTTGTTCAATAAAATTGTAGTTTTTCGGTTAATGTTTTTTATTTTTCACAGATTTTTTCACGGATTTCAAATCAATTTATATTATTTCAGACAATGGAAGTCCGAACTGATGAAATACACTGTGAAACATTGTCAACCACTTTCAAACGACACCCTGTATACCTTATGAGTTTTCGACAGGCAGCCGCCATGTTTTTGTTCTTTAACGCTGCACACCCTGTATCACCTCATACACATTGACGTCATGTTTTTCTCTTGAATGATGTTTTTCGAGACATCCTGTACACATTGAAGTCATGTTTTTTTCTTCAACGCTGGCAACCATGTTTTTTCGATGCTGCACGCCCTTTTTAGCATTTGATTAGTGTGTTTCAAAACAGCATTGTGTATACCTTATGACTTTTTGACAAACAGTCGCCATGTTTTTTGTTTTTTCAACACTGCATACCCTGTATCACCTTGTATACAATGACTTAATGTATTTTTAAATGATGTATTTTGAGACACCCTGTACACATTGACGTCCTGGTTTTTTCTTCAACTCTGGCAACCATTTTTTTTTCTTCAACGCTGCACGCCTTGTATGGCATCTGATTGGTGTGTTTTAAAACAACATCCTGTATACCTTATGATTTTTCGACAAGCAGGCGCCATGTATTTTTATTTTACGTTGGCATTCATGTTTTTTTTCCTGCAACGCTGTACACCCTGTATACCTCCATGACATGTTTTTTTCAACGCTGCACACACCCTATATACCTTCATGGCAGCCATATTTGTTTCTTCAACGCAGGCAACCATGTTTTTTTTTCTTTTACGCTACACACACCCTGTATATCATTTGATCGATGTGTTTCGTGACAACACCCTGTATATCCAATTATTATTGTTCTTATATCATTCCAAGCGCACTCGAATCGTTATCTCCCAAACAGCGATAACGCCACCGCAAACTGAGTCATACACATGAACAAACACTGATAAGCCACTTCCATTCGAGACTTTCATAGTTGATCTACTGACAACCCCCACAAAGGTTGCTAAAAGCTCTGATTTTCTACAAAAAAACTGACGTTTTTTAATATATTATCTCCTTTTCTTGTTCGCCACTGTATTCCTGCAAAATGTTTATCGTTCTTCTCATTAAACATTCAAGTATCATAATTCACCCTCAAACTCTTTGTAAGATTCCGAAGGTGGTTTTGCAACCATAATTACTTTCCCCCGTTCGCGAATATCCATCATATCGCCCTGAAACCCCTTTGCGCCTCTGCTGACTGCCAAACAATTAGGAGCCGATTTCTGTAATCACTCCGTGTTTCCAGAGGCGTAATTTATCACGAAAACCGCCTAATTCGCTCTTGTCATCCATATAATTTAATGTATTCATTTTTGCGCCGCACCCCGCTCGGCATAATTTTAAATTGGAAGTCAGTGAGGCGAGGGCGGTATGGCGGGGGTATCTGGAACAAGAGAAACTGGAAGATGAACAAAGTTTTGATGATTCCGAAGGATTTACTATCTAGAGTAAAGGACTAATTGTGAGATAGGTTTGTCTTTCGGCGAATTGAATACAATTCAGTTATGTGGCGAGTTTTGATTCCAAACAAGATATTCATAACTGACGGTTATTATTAATGCTATTTGTACATTCATATTCCAATAGCATAGGGTCTTGGTAATCGAAACACATATCGAGGTGTTAAAAAAACAGTTTGGTGTTGGGAAAAAACTCCAGTAATATTCATTACTACACCAAAGGTTCCAAACAGTGCATCACAAGAACCTTCCACTACTCATGCCTAGTCTCACAGACCCAAGCAATCTTAGTTTTCGGATGTTTCAGTGATGGGATTTCAGTTCTGTTCAGAACAGTTTTGTAAAAAGTTACATTTGAAATTTTGAATTTGTTCAAGTGCTTACTACATTGTTGATTAAATACTGATGATCAACCGTGTCAGTAACATTATACAGATTCAGTTTGAAATGTGACAACAAATCTGGTGACTGTGGACGCCAATAAATGCTGCCCTTCGCCTATTCCAGCATCATGGAAAATGATCTAAATAAACAATATAATGGCTATTTGATATTTCAACAGGACGGTGCTCCTCTCCTTGAATTTTCATCGGTATTAAAACCAAGATTTTCCACAGCGCTGGATTGGAAGAAGAGGCAGCATTGAATGGCCTTCACGCTTACCAGATTACCGCCCTTTTTTTGGAGACTTATTGTTTAGAAGTTTTAAATAAATTGCCTGAAAAAATGAAAAAATCTAAAACGGTTCATATATTTTCCGAAAACATGAAAAAAATAGTTCAATGAATCATCATCAAATTGAAATTATTTAAATGTTTATATTTTCTCATTATTAAATGTTGTTATTAATTTTTACAAATTCCTTATACCAGCGTAATCCTGTCTGGAAGTTTTGTACCAAATGAATAAAGTGCCCCCCTTGACTTCGTATCTGAGAACGATTCTGTTTCGTTTCTGTTTGGCCACCCTGTTTATTACTTCAATGATTAGGTATTTACAAAAAATTAAAAATTATAGTTTATTTTCAATTTTTTTTACAGTCATGTACAAAACTAAAAATATAACACTGTCATAAAAAAACAAAGTATGGTATACATTTTAAAATAATCGACTTGATAACTGAAACTATATCACAACTCTAAAGCTTGCTTTATCCAATCTAAATACTTAGCAATATCAGTGAAAACTACATAATGAGACGAATCACATTTAAATTGATTCTGCAAGGCAACACTTATTGATACCATTCCTCGGAGTTGCCAGACGGGATTGTTTGGATTGGATCCTGTTTTCGGGAAGACCATGCCGCCACCAGAATCACCATTACATACTGAAGTACCTGTTACGAAGTATAAATTATACAGTTGGGACAATGCTTCATTAATTTGTGCAAATGAAGTGAGTCATCAAACTAATGAAAATGAAACGATGTGGCTACTTCTACCAACAACCCGACCATTTAATGAAGAATTGCTTTCAATTTTGAGATTCACTAATATCGAAAATCTCAGGTTATGATCAATTTCGTAAAATTAATCAAAACTTTATTCAATCCTAATACCTGAGAATTCAAACATTTCGATATGGAAAAGATTAGACAGAGCCACTTTCAATCTGTCAAAAGATAATAAGTTAGTAATTAGTCTTCAGATCTAAAAAACTGGCGACGAGTTCATTTATATATCCACTAGCTATCTCTCTTCGATGTACTTAATGCATACCATCATCCAATCAACAGCTTTTTGTCTTTTTTTTACTTGTTGACGCATGTGTATTCTTTTATCCACCCAACTGTATTTGTAAACAATCCATATCACACTTGTTATAAGTCACAACTTCTGTAACTGATAGTATAGTCACTTGATAGTATAGTCACAATTATTGTAGTTTGAAATTTCATAGAGAAGTCACAGGTAAAATACTATCAAGTATTTGAATTTCACATTTGCAAACAGAGGCGCTTGGAAAATTATTATTATTTATTGAGATTGTGTTATCTATATGTCTTTTCAAATAAATTGTATTCATCAGATTCATTAGTTATGATAATTATATTTTAATTTTCTTTACCATATACAGAAGCTAAAATTTTTGGATGCACAGTCAAAGGATCAGTTTGTTTGTCTATGACACTCTCAGTGGCACTGTTTTTTTTTTTATATCTCAGAGGACAAGTTGAATTGGTTAACCTACAGTTATAGATCTCAAGTAAAATTAGAGAAGTTTTTGTGGGTATTTGAAATTATCAAACAAGTCTAAACACAAAAACGATCGTAGGAAAGAATTTCACAGAATGAACTAGATATCTCACATCCTATGAGAATTTTTTTAATGTGGACTGGAAAAAATGGAAAAAGCTCAAAAAGTAACTCTAGGTTGAAATCTACTTGAGTTGTCCCATCATATTGGAAATATTGATACTATATGTTCCATTTCAAATATTTTTCCCAAACAATAATATCATTTGAATTATCTTTACGTAAGAGATGAGGCAATTTTCAATTTCTATCATTTTGTATTATTACTTTACTTACAGAATTGAACGCAGGACCTTGATAGATAATTGATATAAGCGCACAGAATATTTATTAAATTTTCATCACACAGATATGTTACACTGTCGTCCCTTCTTTCAAATGTTTTTCTTTAAATGAAAAGCGATAAAAATAGGTCATGCTATATTAGGTACCAAAAGGATTTCAAGAAAGTACCTGTTACTGAATCCGCTCTGTTTCCTGAAGCGCCTTGAACACGAAATAATTGGATCAAGTAATTAATGTAGTTTTCAAAATCGGTAGGTTTTATTTCATAACTAGTAGATGCACGGTCCTTACCATTGTTGAAGCCAGCACAGAAGGTATGGTCAGAAGTGAATCTTGAGTAAAAATCTGGGAATGAGTATATGCACGTTTCCTGTGTCACAATTGGCATCTGAGCCTTTGTCAGTTGTTCTGTTACCTTGCCAGACTCATCGTAACCCCAGCCAACTACTGTTCCTGAAGAAAATATATTATACATTGAGAATCGAATTCACCAATATGGAAGTTACCTGCTTTACCAACCACCACTCCCAAGTCCGTTTGTTCGTTCCATAAACAGATTGGTCTCACATAATCAGTTATTTTAGCAGGGCTACTCAATTTTAATATAGCAATATCAAAACTGAATGTCTGAGAGTTATACTTGGGATGAACGATGATTTTCTCAACATTCTTATCTTGAATTCCAGGATTGGACCATATTTTTAAATAGTACTTTCCTAAAACCAAACCAAGTTGCAAAGTCAAATAATAATCCTATTTAAAAAATCAGATGTACTTCACCCAGATAAACAACAAGGCTACTCGTAGAAAGAGTACTCTGCGTTTTCCTTCTTGTAACACAATGTGCAACAGTTATCAAATGATTAGCACTGATTAGGGATGAACCACATATGTATGTCAAATCTATTCCTCGTGCATGATAAAGAGCTGCATGCCATGGAAATTCTCCTTCATGTGTTTCTTGCCCATGAGTTATTAGAGGTCTAGGATGTTTCTACAAAGTTCAGTAAATGTTTTTCAATGTTTGAAATGGGAAGGGTGGAATGTTTTTTCTCAACTTAAGTCTTATCACACTCACAATAATAGTTCCACAAACAGAATTATCAAGAACAGGAGGTTTCTGTGGTCTTCCAAACAATGCAAAGTCTCCCATAAAAAAATCATCATCATCAGAATTTCCACTCATAGATAGGCTCTGACCTGGATACATACTGAAAGAAAAAACTAAACAAACTAATCTTCATATACTTGTATACTTACAAATTATTTCCTGTATTTGGAGGCATAACGTTAGGTAACTCTGGTTTACTTAAAGTCGGTTTTGTAGATCGCTCCTCACTAATGAACAATTGCGCACCACTTGTAGTAGCCTCTGTAGTTACTGTGCCTTCTGGGCATACTGTTTTAGCATTCAGTCGAAAAGATACTACTTGAGGAGGAATCTCATTTACATTATGTTTCACATAAAATCTCACAGTTGCAACTGCATTTGGTTCTAATTTTTTCTTAGGGTTCTTAATCAAATACTCCACATTGTCCTCAGTTTTCACTTCACCAAACCAATTCTGAAATTAAGGATATTAAACTAATTAACTATAATATTTATAACTTACCCCTAGTTGTATGGTAGGTTTGTCAAAAATAACTCTCAGCCAAACTCCCGTCAATTTATCTGGAGACATTAAAGTAATTCGACCATACCAGCGGTCAGGTTCGTTTGGATTTCTGGGTTCATAAGTGAAAAATTTTGGGCAAGGTGATACCCAACTTTGACAGGATACTGTATTGAGGAACAATACGAAAATTATAAGATATTTCACCATTTTCGATAACAAACGGCACTCATTGCCTACAAAAATTTTAAATTTTAGAAACGCAATCATTAAAGGTAATACACTTATTATAATGAGAAAATAATTTCAAAATGAGTTGAATTCCTATTGAGACGACACATAATTAAAAAATAATTTAACGATGACCTTCAGGTATGTTTAAATCTCGTTATTTATGAAAAATATTTCATCAGCACTAAAAACAAGATTGACAAAAAAATCAGCTTAGAAAGAAATAGAGACAAAAATAAACAAACTTGTCCACTCACCGAAACAAACAACTCCGGCACTAAAGGGAGGTGAAACCTTTCTTTTCTAAACAAATACCAGCTATGAGTGATGCATATTATTAGTCCAAAATTCAGTTTTTAATGTTGAGCATTTCTTAATACAGTGCCTGCTGAAACAAAATTTAAAATTTATTGGCAACATGGATTTGAAGATTCTAAAACGAGTTTTCATTGGAATATCTGCAATTAATTTGCCGATTACTGTTTCTAGTGACGAATCAAGGCCACTGCGGAAGAAATCCCCGTTTTGCCAAAGGTCAGATAAGGTCATTATTCTGACTCAGAAATCTACTTTCAAATTTACAGCATTAAACTTGGGCTCATTTTGTTTAGACAAAAATGAAATCTACAAAGCCTAACTTGATGGAAAATGTATTGTCTCACTATTAATTGTTTCTCTTTTTCTTTTACTTTCTTCGACTTTTTGCATTTCCTGTTTATACCTTCAGGTATGTTGTATCGTTGTGGTATTACACACAACGAGGACATCGTCCTCTTTGTTGTTTTGAATGACGGTAATTTGTCATTATCAATACCACAGCTTACTTTATAGTAAGTAAGCTGTGGGTTTTCCATCATCTTCACATTAACAAACAGAGGCGTCTCGTTGGAAGAGGTCCACTCAAATTGGAATTTTAATAGGTATATTTGCTTTCATCAATATTATCTATTTAGTGAGCAATATTTAGGTACTTGTTTACTATAGAAGCGCAAGATATTTGCTTTTGTTGCTGAACATTCAACAAGGAATGGTTATATTCTAATTCTTCATTCAGGTATAGCTATTTATAGCTAATAAATTCTTTCAACCCTCCTTAAGTTGATTTCAAATAAGCCTACTGAAATGAGAGTAATAATTCAAAAGTCTATGAGTATAATTGGAATCGACTTCAATCATTCTTTCTGTTTTTATATCGAAAATTGAATACGAATTTCAATTACCATTATACATGATCAGTTTAATCTCAAAGCGAGTTATCTGCAGAAATAACATGTGTTATATAACAACACATAAAACATGCAATGTGGAATAGATTGATGGCGTAGCGACGGGTCGCCATGCGCAAGCGACTGTGCGATTCTCTTCCTACGCTATCTCTCTCTCCACATTGACCTCGGATACCTATAGAGTATACATTTGTGTTTACTACAGTATACACAACCTATGTTTCCCTAAATAAATAATTTTTGAAAATAATTAAAAATTCAGTGATAATTCAGAAAATGAAAGTAAGTAGCCTCTTGCAAAAAAGCAAAATCACACTCCGACACACTATAAAGTCAGCAATGAGTTAATTATAATTTTATATTTTATAATTAGAGTGTG
>WOGO01009641.1:0-10127 GCA_015342085.1 Leptinotarsa defecta | reverse complement strand
ATACAAACTTATTCAGTGCATTTCTTCAATCTCCCCCCCCTTTTATTTTTGAACGGGCCAACTCAAAAAAATTGAAATTTGAGATAATGAAATTAATGCATGAGTACTTTAGTCTGAAGTGAATTTGACAGTGATAAAAAATTAAATGGAAAGAGGGGTCTTGTGACACATCATTTTGAAGCTCCTGAAGAATACTTCACAACCCACACCCACCCTAATATGAAGTCAATATCTTCAACTACTACAAAATGGAGAAACTTTTAATAATTGCCTAAATACATTGACATTTAACTACATAATATGAGGCAATAAGCTTGAGGTCAGTTCAGAAGATGCTCGAAATGGTTGTCTTGAACTTCTTGACATATGAACAGCCTATCCGATGTTTTACGCCGAATATTTTCGAACAAAGTAACGTCAATATCTCTACAAATATTTACTATTCTCTGCCGTAAATCCTTTATTGAAGCAGGTTCAGTTTCGTACACCTTTTACTTCAAATAACCCCATAAAAAAATGTCCAAAGGTGTCAAATCTGGCGAGCGAGCTACCTATTCTGTAGGACCTCGACGTCCAATCCCACCACCGGGAGAAGTAGTATCCAAAAAGATTTTTACCTGCCCTAATTTTTTCTGGATATTGACAAAACCGAGAACTAAATGAGTATATTCTAACTGAACAATGATGTTCATTGTCGTACTGATATTTTTTGTCGTTTTTATAAACAAAAAATAACTTAACAAACTTGTTAAGATATTTTTTGTTGTTAAAATTGCCATATGGCAGATGAAAAAAAACGTTTTCTAGAAATATCGATATTAATGTGTTTGTCTTCAGGAAATTATTAAATGTTCCGCCATCTTGTAGATGGTGAAGATATTGACTCCATATTCTAGGGTTGTTGAGAATCCATCAGGAGCTTCAAAATGGTGTGTCATAAGACCACCCTTTCTTTTTAATTTTTTTTCCAGATGGCGCCCAGTCGTCATCTTGAAAATTTCATTTGTCAATTTCACTTCAAAATTAAATATTTATGCAATAATTTCATTATCCCAAATTTCACCTTTTTGAATTGATCCGTTCAAAAAATAAAAGGGAGGGGGACATTAAAGAAATGCACTGTATAGTAATATGGCAAAAGGCAGAGTTTGGCGTTGACGGAAAAGTGAGTAACCAAAAAGACGTGCTCTTTCACTCAACCTGAAAACAAATAACTTTCCAAAAGTTTTCCCAGACTATACAGGAAAACTCAAAATTTTATGCAGGATGTAGAATCAAAAATATATATATTTGGTAAAGATAATAACTGCCATAAAGGAAAATACAATATGTCAGACCATACCAACAAATCTGAAATTAATTTGTCTTCTGTAATAAAAGCGGTGATTGGTTTTTTTCAATGCAAATGGAGAAACATTTCTCACTTCCGAAGGTATACAATTATAAACCATAATTTTTTAAAAAAGATTACTTGAGAAGAGAAGATTAGAACTGAGGAATTGTAAGCTGATTTTCAAGACATCACATCGCTCACATCGTGGATTTGCGAGCAAATACTCACTTTACTGTAAAGATACCGCGGTTTTTCAAACAACATAATTTTGTGTATGAGCGAACAGAAATGAAGTAAACGCCTTTTCCTTATATCTATACAACCTATTTCAGGAAATGCAGACGAAATATGACTACGTCGACGAAGACCACATATAAACCTGACATATAAAGCCGCCCCATATATGCATTCAGCATAGTCAAGGTGTGGCAGAACAAAGGATTCGCATAGCAGAATCTTACAGTTTCTTGTTGATAAATATCTATTAGAGTGAATAAGTTTCAAATTAGTGAATGCCGTTTCATGAAAAAGGAAAAACGATTACTAAATTTCATTTCCTCTCACAACTAAAAAATATCAATGACGAATTGTCAAAAAACAGGTTTGAATTGTGTTTGTTTCTTTCTCGTGCTCCTTTGCGTCTAAAAAGAAATACTTTCAATTCAGCTCCATTTATCGTCAAACAGAACTTCTTTGGTCACCGGCAAGACGATAATGACTTTCTTTAAAGGAATGTGAAGTTTTGTGTCGTCCGCATAATACTGAACTGAGAAGTGACGTATATGTTCATGAAATTGCGAAGTATATATATATTATACAGAAAGGGTCCAAGTATTGATCTTTGGGGCACTCCTCTTTTCATAATTGCAGAATGAAACAGGATTACATCGAACAGCCAAGTCCTAACCCTTTCAGAAAGATATTGCTTGATAACATCCATGGCATCATCTGACAATCCTTCAAAGTGTGAAAGAGCTAGGAGAAGATGGTGATTAATTTTGACAAAGGCCTTGGAGTAATTAACCAATATGAGAGTACACAGTTTGTCATCACTTAGGACAGCAAATATATCATCACTCACCTTTAACAGTGCTGTGGAACACCTATGTCCTTTGGGGAAAGAAGATTGGGTTCAAGGTAAAATAGAAAATTCATCAAGATAGAAGCGAAATGGCATGTGAACTATTATTTCAAAACATTTCAATAGAGCACATGAAATACTTATTAGACTTATATCGCTCAAGTCAGTGGATTTTTTGCAAACTTCAGGAGATATTTCGTTTCCTGAACAAAAATTGAATATATGGTCAAGATAGGGTAGATAGGGTCAGCAAAATCATCTTGACTCTTACTTCATCAACTCCTAATGTAGTTAATTTTGTGTACAGAAATATTTTCAAAGATTTCCATTCGATGTCTTGACGTCAATGTCAATGTATCTATCCCAGGAAGCTTACCAGAGGAGAAAAACTTTAAAGTTTCGTTATTAGGTGATTCTAGTCCACTAGAAGTTATTTTGCCAAAATAATCATTGATTCCCAATATATCAGGGAATATCTACAGTTCATCTGAAGATAACACCTAAGTTATTTAGTTCCTTTCACATATCATGGTAGTGGTAGAACAGGCTACAGGTAGGAAACAACAAGAGCTCCCTCCACAAGAAAGAGAAGCCACAATAAGTACTTGTACTTTCCTACATCAGAGGATTATTAGAAAGGATAAGAAAGATTGGGTCCAAGTATAACATCAGGACCTGCTTCAGATCTGGGAACACTATCATCAGGACCTGCTTCAGATCTGGGAACACTATCCGTAGCAGTCTCACGAAAACCAGACCACCAAACGCGGACTGCGATTCCAAGAATTGCATTTACCGGATACCCTGCGAGTGCGGAGAATCATACAGCGGTGAAACTAAGAGGCCATTGAAGTTCGCATTGCTGAGCACAAGAAACACACACAAGTGGGTTCAAGCTGAAATCATCCACAAAGAGGAACACCGGTTTAGGAGAAAATTCAAAGAAGCCGTGTATATGTTGTCCAACAACGAATTTAGTCAAGCCAGCGTAGAGATACGTAACATATGGAAACCTCTTATCAAGCGAAAAACGACCAACTCCCGCCAAACGGTCATCTCCCGCTAAAAATGAACGGAGTGAGGGAAAAGGGAAAGGTGAAAGCACTCAAATGACCTATAAATAGTCAGATCTCGGAGAAATAACTCTAGTCATCACCCAAAAACAATCAAAACGTCGTGACGTAACTTGGTTTGGATTCTTTTGATTTTTATTTTTCAGTTTTTGTTAATAATATTTTTAATTTTCAGGTTTTATCAATATTTCAATTTTTTTTTGTCGTAGCTTGTATGTCTTTTTATTTTTTCAGAGATTTCAAATCAATTTATATTATATCAGACAATGGAAGTCCGAACTGATGAAATAAAATTGCTTGATATGAGAACTGAGATCGGTGACCATGACTCGGCAGTTGCATTATGATCGAGGCAAAAAAATAAGGTTGGTCAAAATTTCAATACAAAAGGCGCGAAACAAACAGCAAATTATATGTCAAATGTCGAAAAAGTTATAAAATGCTATAAGTGTAAGAAAATTGGCCACGTTAAGAACCAGTGTCCCGAACTGACAGAGAAGCAAGTAAACGCATTTAGTGCTGCATTTTTCAATAGTAAATCTAATAAGTATGATTGGTATATCGACTCAGGGGCTAGTGCTCATATAACATCATGCAAAGAAAACTTATTGCAAATGAGAAAAGTACATGATGAAAAAAATTATTGTTGCAAATAATATGACTGTAACAGTTGTGTGTGCCGGAGATACACAGATTACTACGCTTGTGAATAATTCTCAGTATGACATTAAAGTAAACAACATTTTGTACACCTAATCTAACCACAAATTTGTAATCCAGTAATCCAGTTGATAGCAAGAAGAAACAAAGTTACTTTCAAAAGTGATGTGTGTCATATACGTAATGAACAGGAAGAGCTTATTGGAATAGCAAATTCAAAGTATAAGTTGAATATAATAAAGTCAGAGAAAGTTTGGCGGCAGCAGTTCAAACTACAGATGCAGAACAGTATCTAGCATCTGTTAGCAGAGGATTAGGACACATTAATAGTAATGATTTGCAGAAGATGAAAAATAGATTAATATCATCTGATATGGAGGATGATATTCAAAAATCCAACTGTCAAGTATGTTGTGAAGGGAAACATAATACTACATTTAGTTCACTCAGATTTGTGTAGGCATATGGAGATCCGATCGATTGGAGAGGCAAGATATTTTCTATTGTTTGTTGATGATGCTAGCGAGATGTCATTTGTATATTTCATAAGGGAGAAGAATCAGACTCTACAGTATTTCAAGGAATTTCAATGAATACTTGCAAGATGTTTATTGTTCGAGTCCAAACTAGATAAAACTATTTGGGCAGAAGCAGTTAACACGACAGTATACCCGAAAAATAGATGGCCGGTTTCAGGTTCGGACCATCCTTGCGGCCAAAACGAATGGGCATTGATAAAAAACTTAATTGGTACAAAAAAAGGCAAGCGTGTGGATAGAAGACCCAAAAATAGGTATGGCCATCACTTCCTTAGTACTATGGCCATCTCCACCAGACACCCTGGGAGAGATGGCCAATAGTGATTTTTTTTTATTTTTTACCAATTATTTTTTTTCATAATACTGTTTGAATCAAGGTATAATGAGTGAAATAAATGAAGATTGTCAAAAACACACATCTGAACGATGATGAAGAAGCTCCGGTACAACTGAAATCGAACTCAAAATGCACACATTATGGTCACTGTTACGTTACTTTCGATCAGTTTTAGGATATTTCCCTCTCGATTCCGCAAAATACTATCCAGCCAAGTTCATCACAATGTTTAGATCATTTCGTCATGGAAGATACAGGCGGAGATGACAAACCGTCTTATTCAAACTGTAATATCAGATAGAAGTGAACGAAGTTATTGTCGATTCATAAATTCCGTAAGATTCTAGTGACACATCTGGAAACATTTTCTGCAATGGAAGCGTTCAATCGGAAATTATTGTTACTCTTCGTTTTCCTTTAAAATGACTTAATATGGGTAACTACGCAGCAGCCAATACAGATAGCTCTGTCGCTTCAATCTCTATGCACTAATTGATCACACTGGAAATACCTACAGTGGTCATTACACGGATTACTGTCGACACACTTATCCTTTCACATGGAACAAGCACAACGATTCTGACGTGTTCCCGCTTCATTGATTTGCCTTGCAGGGGAGGAAGCGTATATCCTTTTATATGAACGGGAGAGCGCCAATAATAGTTAATTTTTCATTATCATTCGAGAGCTATTGTTCAAACTTTCATTCAGAATTTGAGTAGACTATCTTGGTTAAACATTGAAACATCCAGAATTTCATTAAAAATTAAAGTTTTCTTACTGGTACAAACTTTTTTGCTACTTAGGAGCCATCAGCCGTCTAACGTGTTCCATTCGTGCAATTTTTTGGAAAAGGCTGAAAACAATAGCTACTCAATGATGCGGAAATCGTCAAGAATCGCAAAAATTTTGGCTGTGTGAAATCACCATGAAAAATTTTTGTTTTATTGTTTTGTTACCACTTATTCTGTGATTCAATAAACTTCATTTCCTAATTTACTGGATCTTGCTATTACACTTTTCTATTGTTTGTTTTCATTTTAATTCTCTAGTTCGATGATAAACTGGTGATTGCACAACTTCATAAAAAATATCTTGAAATTTTCTATATTCCCAAATCCTTCGCCATAATTCACAATGAAGAAACCTCGACAGTTAAATATCGTATTTGATAAAATTGGCTGACACTTAGTATTTGAGTAACACTTTACTGTCAGATTCTTAGTAAACACTTCACAAACCCCAACACGTGTTTCACTGTACAAGCTTCTTCAAGCGTATTGTATGAACACCACTGAAGTAGCTATTATACAGGGTGACAATTTGAAAATTTGCATTGGCTCTATTTGAGCAACCAAATGAAATATTGGAAATCGCTGATACGACCTCCATAATAGGAAAGAGGAAACAAAATGATGTAATAGGTAACTTGTTTTCAATTTCCTACTATCAATTTCAGAAATATTCAAAATGATTTCTATTCTCTTCAAGACAATTAAAGAGTCTTTTTACAAACTCTTGACGTACATTGGCAAATGTTTCTCTTAGAATAGCTCAGCATTCTTGGATTATTCTTTCGTTCAGTTGGTCTATTGAGTCAGGTTGCGTCTTAATAACAACAGATTTTAGGTGGCCCCAGAGGAAGAAATCAAGAGGAGATAGATCCGGGGATCTAGGAGGACATTCCATACGACCTCTTCTTCAAAACCAGTGAATAACATAATTATTTTCTAACCGTTGTCTAACTGGAACTACATAATGAAGGGGTGCCCCATCCTGTTGAAAATGTAATGAATTCTGTCCCAAAGATATATGTCTCTCTGATTCTTTAGTTCATGAACTATCCGAAGTTTTTTCTAGCATGTGAACATACATTTCGCAATTCAAATTTCCTTCTAATAATAAAGGACCAATAATTGCATCTCCCAATTTACCAGCCCATACATTATCTTCTCTAAATAGTCGTGGGTTCTCATCACTTCAGTAATAATAATTTTGTTTATTTGTGTATCCATTCAAATAAAATTCAAAGCAAATATTTTTGATGGGCCGAAGTTCTCCGATAACTCTAGCTGTCATAATTTCACAAAATTCGATTCTTCGGTCGGGGTCATCGTCACAAATTTCTTGAAGAATTTGCATTTTATATAGATGAAATTTATGCAATTTAGGTACTTTTCCTACAGTTTCGCGGAATAATCCGATTGCTGTAGTTGCCTGACGAGTCAATAAATTATGGTTCATTGCTAACTGATTAAGTATTTCAAGTTGCGTTGCTTAGGCCAGTAATCTTGGTTGATCCCTTTTTTTATTTGTGACTGTGACAGTACCAGTTTCTCGAAACTCTGCTACTAGTTGGCGAATGTACACGTGACTTACATTTCTCTCCGAGTGCCTCTGGTTTAATACTTTACACTAATCTTCTGTACCATAAATAAAAATTATTTCCACACTCTCAGCGATTTTATACACGTTTGTTGTAGATAAAAATAAGAGTATCCTTTCTCATCTCAAAGTAAAAAATGCAATATAAAAATAACTCTCACAAACGATCATTTCAAACACCCTTTTAGGAGCGAAGGGGTAACTGAAAACAAGTTAGCTATTACATCATTATGTTTCCCCCTCCCAATTATGGAAGTTAAACCAGCGATTTCTTATATTCTATTTGGTTGTTCAGATATAGTCATTTTTCACCCTGTTTAGTGAAATACACATTGTGGTTTTGTAAATTACTCATATTTATTGAATGAAAGCATTTTCATTTAGAAGTTTATCACTTAATATGTTGAAACAGAATATGTTGATTCGTAGAGAGGTGGCTCTCTACGAGCCAGGGATAAGTCGGGTTCGTAGCTTGTACAGCTCAAACGTTAGTCCTGTTCTTTCAATAATAATGAAGCAACCGGTTTACATTTATCTAGTAATGTTTCTGTTTGTATGCTGATCATCGCTGTAGTTACTATCACCTTGCGATATAGTTGGAGTTGTGAACTTGGTAAAATATGCCTTATAGAATGGCCTCAGTGCCTTCAGAAATAAATATTGAATGGGAAAGAAAGGTTTTGGCTTTTCTCTTCTCCATCTTTATACACAAAACTATGGGAATCTTCCAAAGAAAGAAAAAAGGCAATCAATTTCAAAAATTAGGTCTATACAAAGATGTGTAGATCATCCAAAGAAGTTACTTTCAGACACAAACTGAAAGAAAAAGCCCTATCTCGAAATAATAGTTTCATATAAACATTGAATGACACGAAAGAAAAATACTTTAGAAACAACTTATTTTTTATCAACACCGAATATTAAAAAAATACTTTGCTCTATTCAGTTTGCATTTCAAACATTCGTTGTGGAATTGAATCAGATATCATTCACAGGATTGCTACACAATATGGTGTTAGGTGAAATTCAATTAACTAGTTTAGTGATCCAATAATTTCTCTGAAAAAAGGTTGGTTGGGTAACAGGATGAAATTTTTTTTAAAAAACAATTTTCTTGCCGACGTTGCGAATTTAATTTAATTCTTCTTCAGGGCTCGAAAAGTGTTTTTTTCATGTTGATAATATTACTATTTCAAAAACTATCAGACATATTAGATACATATTTGAAAATGTTTTTTATTTTTTTCAAATGATGATTTTTAAAATAACAATATTATCAACACGAAAAAACTACTTTTCGAGCCCCGAAGAAGAATTTAATTAAATTCGAAACGTCGGCAAGAAAACATTTTTTTAAAGAAAAATCGATCCTGATACCCAACCAAGCTTTTTTTAGGGTAAAATTTAATTTACATGGAACACTGTCATCCTCAGTGGTGGACATACGACATTTCGGAACAAGACACTAGCCTTATTGCCTCTTCAGCACCAATCTGCACAACATTATAAAATGAAGCACACAATTCATTCATAAAATTACAACTTTATGTCACGAATGAGTTGAATCTACTCTTATCCTCGAAAACAGTATGTAATGACATTCATTCGCATATTTGTTCAAATCCCAGCCATTTTTTTAAGGACAAAATACAAGCACTACAGGAAAATCTTTTAAGTACTCTCAGAACGGTGCCTGTGCGAAAGTAATGATTCACATTGGATTTGAGTCTTGTTTGAATTGACAGGGGTATATTATTGTGAGAGATTGATTTTTTGGAAAGAAATATTTTGGCTTTTTACTTCTTCATTTCCATACATTGAGGATGACAGTTTTCCATGTAAGTGAAATTTTACCTGTTTGTTTTACAATATTGTGTAGCAATCCTGTGAATTATTTCTGATTCAATTCCATCACGAATATTTGGAATACAAACTAAATAAAGAAAATTGTTTTTTATATAGTTCAGTGGAAGGTTACTTCTTTGCATGATCTACACATCTTTGTATAGAGTTAAGTTTTTCCTTTCTTTAAAAGATTCCCACATTTTTTTGAATCAAACAGGAGAAGTAGAAGGCCAAAAACTTTCCCTAAAATTAATCTCTTCTAAAAATATATCCCTTTAAATTCAAATCAATGTGTATTTATCATTAGAGTTGAAACAAATGTCTTGCCAGAAAAAAGTTCGGAATCAGCCTTGAAAGTCTCCCCATCCAACAAATTTGTAGTAACAAACTTTATGAGGTTCAGATAATCCTGGGGGAACTTTTGCGGTAACCGAAAGTTTAGGGGTGGTTGTTAAAATAGATTCAAAAGTCTGGGAAATTCTCCTCCTCGATCAAGAAGTCGTGTTGACTCGTCTATATTCTGAGTAAAAAACCTCTCATCATTGATGTCTGAAAATTAGCGTTTGCGAGGACTTAAGGTTTTGGATTCTTTTCAGATTTTCAACAGCAAATATTCCTGTCTTCATTTCTTTGATTCACAAAAAATCGGTGTTTTTCGATTTAAATAAGTCAAACACAAAACGTCAAGTCATGCCGGTCGGTTCGACGTGGGTGCTTTGTTCACTCACTCAAATCGACCACCGTGTTGGTCGTTGATTCAAGCCCCAGGCTGAACGATCGATTTTCACTTGCTATCGTCCAACCCGTGTTAGGAATCACACGTTAAAAGGTAAGACCTCGTTAGTCGTTAGCTCGCACAAGTTTCGACTTCTGA
>WOGO01009639.1:0-10127 GCA_015342085.1 Leptinotarsa defecta | reverse complement strand
CTTAGGCATGGTAACTGCATAATAAGTAACTATAAGTCGATTGATTATGAAACACTCAAAAGTATCATCTTGTCAAAGGTAGTCCTGTTGACATTATCATGCTGTTTCTCATAAATGAATTCTATATGTCACAATTGCTGTTGAATTTGATAAATTCATCATCAGAAAGTTTTCAAATTCTCGATGATGCTAAATTTCTACAATACTTGTACCCATAATACAATTACAATCATTTTATTTTCATTTGAAATCATTGTTCAATGAAATTTATTGTTTGCAAGAGCACTGTCTTCCAAATCCTGCAGAATCCTTTTATGGATCAATCATTTTTAAAGTCATTAGAAAACTCTCCTAGAAGTACCTTTATAGATGAAAAGAACTACTCAGAAATTATCAGTAAATAACTATTTGTGAAATTAGTGAGTTTTGAAATAGGTACATGATTTTCACAATATTTCGTAAACATTTCTCAGCCAACAGGTCTAATTACAAAAAATATTAAAACCTTCGATACAACCCTTTTTCCAAAAACTGTCTGAAAAGTTGTATACCTATCATGATTTATAGAGCAAAATGAAACCTCATATTACATAAAGTATGAAGGAAGTTTATATCCAACTCCTTTGCTAACTACTTCCACTTTACATATCAGATTTTGTTCATATTGATCATTATCCTTTTCCAAATATTAAACCACTCAGGGATGTTCAATTTGATAAATTCAATGATATGAAATTTTGAATACAATTGGATTGAACAAACTCAGATGACAGTTTTGAAAAACAAAAACAATGAAGCGAGATAATTAACTTGCAATTTTCCTGAAAATGAATTAGTTACAAAATTTGCCGTCAAATATCTAGAACTTTGGAATCCTCGTCGTAGATGAAAATTAAATTCACAAAACTACAATTTCAAGTGCTCGAACAAAAGTAATTGATTTATAGAAAACGATTCTACTCTGCAGCACATTATATAAAACTCTGAATTTTCAACTAGATATACTTCGTCAATTTTAGATAAAAAATATATAAACTTACAAATTTAATATATAAACTTCTCAATAACATTTATCAATTCATTTGTTATGAAATATATGAGAAATAACCACACAAAAGCTGTTATACAAGTAATATTCAGTTACATAAAAAATATTTGGGTTTTCTAGACATATTCTGATAAAAAGTTTAAGAATTTCTTTGGGAAACATTTTTCAAGTAAACTGACCTGAATACATTTCAAATATTTCAATGACATTACATGTCATTTATATGAAAAGTTAGTCACTTTCCCTGATTATACTCATAAACAAAATATGAAATCGACTTTCAGACTATAGAAATAATCTTCAACAAAATCATATGTGGTTGACATTGAAATCATGCTCAGCAAAGTAATATCCTTTTGGAAACAAATACAATATTGATATATGACAGATGAGCAATACAATATTGATTTGAAGTGAATAGCAGCTTGCTCTTGAAATTGAATAATTGAAAGTGGTGGCATCAGCAAGTCTAGTTGTGTTTTCTGTCAATTACCTGAAAAATATTTCCACAACACAAAAATCATTGTATCAAAAAACGATTTCAGTTCTTAATCATTATTCAGTCTCATTGAATTTTATCTGAGGCAACTCATTTCTTGTGCATCTGGCACATGAAGTTTTTTCCTTAACACTAACCAAGGCACTGTATTTTAAAATATCAAAATTGACATTCGAAATATGAGATGTCTCTCAATTTTCTCTTCTACTACAGCTCATTTTGAAACATATAAACTTGAGCATTTGTCATATTACACTTAGTTGAACAAAAGATATTCTAATATCAACAATTAAGTTAAAAATTGTAATGAATATGCCTGATAAAGTTGAAAATTATTTGAGATTTATTTCAAAATTCGAATAATTTCGACTTATCTAGCTGAAATAGTTTGCTCATACTTCAGTTGTACAAAAAAAAAAAATTTTTAAATACTCGTGTTGACTGAAGCATAACCTCATTTTGTGTACTCTTGATTTCATTGGTTAGCTGATTAGGTTAATTCAATAGGTAAACATCAAATAATAATTTCTATTATTCTGTAGACCGAAATCACAAAAAAACACTGAATCAATGATTCTTTGTCATTTCCTCAGTTAGGTGGAAAAACTAATTCGACTCATGGCGCTAGTATTATTTTTATTTAATGTTTCTTTATTGAATAATTGTCAATAAATAATTTCTAATATTATTCATTGAAACAATCAATAAAGATGAAGTCTGAGATCAAACCCTTCCACCGAATATAAACAGTCTTATTGACCATTACTGCAAGGCACTGCATTTTGCTTGTGTATAATTTTCAAGTGAGCAACCATATTATCTTTTCTGGTAAATTCTTTGCCACAAACTGGACAAGAAAACATTTTGACGTCCATCTTGTGCGAAGTCATATAGTGACGACAGAAGTTACTGATGTGCGTGTACATTCTATCACAAACCGTACACCGGTACAGATTGTCCTTCTCCCTAACACAGAAGTCTCTAGCTGACTTGTCAGATTCTCTTATTTTCTTAGTAGCACTTGGATACCTTAGAGCTTTACTGTCGAATCCAGATTCATCAAAAAGTATTTCGTACTGTGCAAAATCATCCAAATCCATAACACAGCGGCTTCTCTTTTTCTTTGGAGAACTTAAGCCACTGAAATCATCTTGTATTCTGGAGTCTATTTTGACATCTAGCATGTCATAATTCGAGTCTACTATTTGAATATCGTTTTCGTTTTCCTCGATTTCTAAACAGGAATTCGACGAGTCTTGAAACGACATGTCCAGATCATCTCGAGTTGAATTTGAGTTTACTCGATTATTGCTACTTGGCGAGGACTGCTGATTTTTCAATTCTGAAAAAAAAAGAACAGAAGAGTGTTGAATAAAGAACCAAAAATTAAAAAGTGTGACTGAAAGCAAAGAAAAATATTGAAAAGCAAACATTCAAGATATATGAATTATGTGATATATTCGCATTATTTTTTTATTCAAACTAGTTGATAATTAGAAAAGAAATAGTTCTTGAGGTAAATTTTTTTGGTTCTGGGCGTATTTTAACTTGCACATAACGAACTTTTTTTAGTTAGGGTGTTTTCACCAGTTTCAGTCATTCTTACAAGTGCTAATTTCAGCATATAATAAAAGGAGTACCTACATCCCCGACCAAGAAAAACAATCTCATTCAGAAAAAGTAATGTTATTTCAAAACCAATAACGATCTTAGATGAATTATCTGAATGAAATGTTTATTAAATAGTTGAAACTTTCATTCATCATTATATTATATTTCCAAGCATTTGGAGAAACTTTCAATAAAAAGAATCAACAAACCAGGCCAATAATAACCAAATCGACATGACAAAATAAAATTTCAAATGCAATGCTTCCCTTACAATAACACTAGGGTATATTTTTCAACTCTATCATATCCTTATCTACCCTTAGTGATTCTTCAGTAAATTTTATTTACATTTCAATGAAATGCTTATCAGAGTTCAAAAGTGAATATTCCAGGCCATTCTGCGAAATCATTACACACTCTTTTACTTGGAAACAAAATTGCGACCATAAAAGGAAAGTTCATGGAAATAACCAACAATAGAAGTTAGGAAACAAAAAGAAGAAATGTTCGACCAACAATCTACCAAAAAAGAGCCAGAGTATGGTGGTGGTTACGACATTGAAAGACTCCTACAAAAAAATCTTGCTTAGAAAAACAGGAAGAAGCAAAATATGGAAATCAAAATAAAAAAAAAACATCTGAATAAACGCCAAATCAACTCCTCGCTTATAAAATGACTGATGAGTGTCTGAGATTTGGATACCCATATCAATAATATATAATTTGAAGCAGATAAATATTACATTATAAGTTCTGATAAGGGAAAGAAAACAATACGCATAGACAAGACTGAAGTAAATAACATTTAAACTGGCTCAAATGAAGATCTAATATAACAATATCACAACAAGGATTGTATATTTGAAAACTAAAAACATGCTTGTAATAAAGTTAGTCAAAATAACTCAAAACCAAAATATAAGTATGAACTGGTCCAAAGCAAACCTGCCTCAAAACAATATTTCTATAATCATATCAGAGGTCAACAAGATACCCACAGGCCAAACAGGCAGTGATAAATTTCCTAATGGACAAAGCCTAGATCAACAACTGAACGTGTTAGATTTTTCAGTTTCACAACAGTTAATTGCAAATGAATGTGTCAAACCAGACTGCATTTTTTAATATAGTCGATTGTCGTGGTTATCCATAGGTATGTTCTATAAAGAAGTTTGAATAAAAAAAAGGGAAGTTAATATGAATATGAACATGTTTGACATGGAATTCATGATATGAAAATACTTGAAAAACATAATTGTTAAAATATAAATAACGAATATAATACAAATTACGAAAAAACAACAAAAATCATTTGGTGCTCAGGGGCGACTTGATTGATTCCAGTGGAGCATTTGCTTTTTCAGCTGCAGGAAAACCTGGAAAACCTGCAGCACCACAAATAAATTTCAACTTTGCAAATTTTTTAACATAGTAAATTTAAATTAATTAAAGTTCAATTCATCTCAAAATTATTCTTCTTGTGAATTTAACAATTCCTAATTTATGTTTTGAAGAACATGGGAAAATATCAACTTGAGAAAATGCAATGATCAAAGGATTTAAGTACTTCCAGATGTTGATTTAACTGGGTATATCAACTAGTAAACACCATATCAGCATTATGTAGGGTTTAAAAGAGATTAAGCAAATGAAAAACAATCCACCACCAAAAAGAAGACAAAACAATACAGAAAAATGTTATAAAGGGAAAAGCTATAGGAAATAAGCCGCCTATGAATCATGTTAGAAATGCAAAAATGCAATCTGAAAGGTATGTATTAGTAATGTCGAGAACAATGGCTCATTCCTTAAACTCTTCCCTTATCAATAAAAATGTTTGTAACTCACCTCAAAAAATGTGATGCACACGATAAGTATTCACACTCTAGCAGCACTATAGCTTTTCCCTTCACTCACATTTTCAAAATACCTGATTAAATCAAGAAATCATAGATACGAAAATTCAAAATTAGTCATCTCATAATCTTAACAGAAATTTCTTTCACATTTCTAACATGTTACGATAACATTCATAATTCACTTCAACACATGTTTCATTGAGTTGTACATGAGTTGTTCGTGAATCCATATTGAGTAGAAGGAAGAAATATATTGTAAAATTTTTCACTAGTAAATCAGTCAAATTTCAACAGTTATATGTACGTTGGAAGATACCATTTATATTCCTACTCTTGAGTTCAGTTATGAAAAACCACAAAGAGTGTTTACCAATACCAACAAAAATGATAGTCCTTCAAATTGAACTGCTTTATATAATCGAAATTAATAATTCATTTACTAGGCAATGCTACAAACCCTTCCAACCCGAACTTTATATGAAATTAGAGGTGTTGGTAACTATATTTTTGGTGAAATAAAATAAAATGTTCTGGAATCTACAATACATTGCTAGTTTTCCTTACGGGTATAATGGTAGACCGTAGACCCGTAATAATTAAATGAAAACATCTATTGTAAACTTGTTTGGGGTTTTTCCTATGCACACTTTTGAATTAATGTGAAAAAAAAATTCCTTATGCGTGTTGATTACATGTCTACCTATGATTATTGACAGATACGAATAATTGACTTATTAGTTTACTCACGTTCTTTCCCTTATGATAAAATATGAATTTTCATAATGGCAGATATAGTCACATCAAAAAAATTACAATTTATGACTTATATTATTATAATTATAATTTATGACGGTGACTAAGTAAAAACAACCATAAATTATTGTTAAAGGAGAATTTTTATTTTGGAGGAATATATTAATTATTCTTTCTATATCAAATTCTTGGCACAACAAAAAAAATGGATTGAGATTAATAGGGGCACTTGTCACTTCAAAAATTTGGCTTCTTATTTTATATGCTTCATCATGAAAACTGTCTTTACCGTGAGGTGAAGAAGTTACAAAATCAATGAGCAAAGTATTCATTTTGTCACTACTACTGAACAAAAGTATAGGTCTAATAATAGACTCTGATCTCAACTGATCTAAATACATCAAGAGCATTTGTGCAAAATGTGCTTTGCTCTACAAGTTTCTGCTGATCTGTTCACTGACAATTATACTTTAGGGCATTCTACACACATTAAATATTCGGTAATACACTGGGAATATGCTCCTAGAGTTAACAAGCAAACATTGTCCAGGACCTCAGTATTTTTTTTGATACCAAGGTTGATTTCCATCTCCGCTCTGAGCAGGTTGTGAATAAGACGACAAAAATGCATGACCACAAGAGAAATCACTAATATTAATTCCTTTAGAACCCTTTATTATTCTTTGCTTAGATTAATACTGGAGTATTGTTCATGTGTATGGTCGTCAACATAAGAAATCTATATAAAAAATTTTCAAGATATCTAGCTTATAAATTGAATATACCTTCAAGGGAGAACACACTGAGAGAAGTTGGCACTATAGGTAATAGAAATAGTGAAACTGAGTACTTGTAGAGGTTATTTAGACATAAGATTTCTACAAAAGATTTTGAACTATCATGTTGATTGTTCATACCTCTTGTCTATAATTGGTCTGCATGTTCCATCCAGAGTAACTAGTAACACTCAGTGTATGTGTGTATATATACGTATGTATATATGTATATCACATTATACTCATTTAAAGTCCTTGGATTTAATTTTAGTTTTTATTTTTTTGGTTTAACTTTAATATTGATCTTAATCATAAGTATTTATGTACACCTTTATGAAAAATGTTTGTATATTGTATAAAAAACGTAATTTTTATCTAAATTACCTCGAACATATGGACTTGACTACACTGTATTTGATAAGAAGAATATCATTATCGGCTGCACTTTTTCTTACATCAGTTTCCTATTTCAAATCTATTACTCGGAATGCCAGAAACAAAAAAATATATATTCAATAAAAGGAGAAACAGGAGAAAAAATAATGACTTTCTTATTAAAATTGAAAGGGATACATTTTTGGGAGACACTCAATTTTAAAAAACTTCCAAAGGAAAGAAGAAAGCGATTAATTAAAAGAAACTCCACAGAAAGTTGGGTGAATCTTGCAAAGCCCTCTCGAAACAACTACTTTCATATAAACATTGAATCACAAAAAGAAAAGTACTTTCAAAACAACAACTTTAATATGAACATTGGATTATACAAAAAAATCACTTTTTCCTTTTGAATCAGATATCATTCACACGAAAGCTACATTTTCCCAAATTTTTTGTATTTGAAATTTTAAATTTTTTTTTATTCTCTTGTACTCCCAAATATCACTCTTATTCTTTAAATCTAAGCAGACTGTTTAGCCTCAGTTTTTTCCACTACTTACTCATGTAAGAAAAACCTTGAGAAAATGAATCAGATGCAAGGATAGTCAACAATCTCGATAAACAACAAATGTAACAGATTGGAGGTATTTGGCATTCGTTTCCAACAAGGAACAGGTAATACTGTTGATTGTCTTAACAAACAGATCCAGCACAACACTAAATTTTTGCATCCAACTCACAGATTGCTTAGCGTTTATCTCTTATAATTAATTTTGATTATTCATTAATTTTAATTTATATTCATTTTATTCATTTGTCAAGTATTCAATATTTCTGTAATACCTTTAATAGTTTGCAATAGAACTTTGAATATTTTATAATAAATTCATTAATAATGAATCATAGGTCAGTTAGTTGAAAAACATCATAGGACAAAAAATGTCACATATCACAATTTACCATACAACTTGGATCAGATCTGAGATAAACACTTTAGAAAAAAATAGACCTATAAATGATCAACAGGTCTATTACTAGAAAGTATCTAGTTTATTTGGTCTTTGTTTACTTTTGAATATGTGTTGGAGTCAATAAATATTCGAAGTATTTTTAACAAGTGACGAAATTTTGACTTACATCACTCAGAGCATTTTTTAAAGTAAAGGAAAATGAGCAACACAATTTTTTTAAATTCTACTCGAAAGTTCACTGAATTTGACAAGGCATTCAGGTAATGCGTGATTGAAAAACAAAAATAGGCCAAAATTTCCAGAATGGTCAGATATTTTCGTTGTGTGAGAAAAAATATTTTTCAAATTTGGTAAAAGTCATCGAAATTACGTGAGAGATTTTCTATAAACCACTTTGTTAAGTGAATTTCAACCTCAATTTATTGCATATTTGAAAATGGAAAATGTTATACCTAGTGTGTTTCATTAATAGAGACAATTGATGGTATTTCCATCTGAACGGAAAGTAAATGGTATCTGACCATTTCAGAACTCTTGGTATATACTAAGTAACAACTTGACCACTGACATTGAAAACTTTATATAGTATATATAGTATTTCACTGAGATTCCTAAAGTCAAATAATGTTAATTGTATCGAGTTGATCAATTTGAGAGAATATTGCATACTAATTCTGTTTGTAATTCAAACATTTTGGTTTCAATTTTTTTATGCATTAGAATCATCTACGTTAATATATTTGTTACACCTATTATATCATTTAAGTCTTGGTTAAAGTGGTATTGTGAAGAAGAAAAAAAACCATCAAAAAACTCACCGGAAGACTGAAATTCATCAGAGTTTTTCGAGTGATTGTACATTTGCTGCTCGTTCGAAGTCCCAGCAACAGGTTCTTCTTCATCTTTAATCTTATCGTCGTCAATATCAGGTTTTCCAGTGCTACCATCAGATTGATTTTCACTGAAATTGTCCATTCCCATCTTGACCTCCAACATCTCAGGACTGCCCTGCACAATTTCCTTATCGTAATCGTCAGGTCCGTTCGAGCATCCAGACAACTTCCGTGGCCTACCGCGTTTCCTCTTAGGCTGCAACAACGCATTGCTGAGCATATTCAAATTATTTCCGAACCTCTTGTTCTGCTGGAGGCGCTGCAAGTTCCCCATGTTTTGTTGAGTGAGTGTGGAAGCTATAGTATCACATCTTTCTTCATTAACTTCAGTTAACCCTTTTATTCTGAGACTTTCGGCCACCCGCAGAAAAGCTGAGAGTCTATCCTGATCCACGCTAACCTCTCCTCGGTACATAAAGTCCAGCAAACACCGCATGTCGTTAAAGGGTACGTCTTTGAGAATCACTATCGGGTGCCTATCTGGATGGTTCATGAACAGCGCTTGGAAGTAGGGACTGCACGCTGATAAAACCATCTTGTGAGCTTTGAGAAGTCGTCCTTCTACAGCTATGGTTACGTCAACGAAGCTTTCATCTTGAAAGAGCTGGTCGAATACTGAGAGCAGGTTCGACTGATGATTGTTCCATCGTAAACAGAAACGTTGGGAAGACATTGCGGGAGCCGCTGCAGCCGGTTCGGGCTGGTGGAATGGTGCTTGCGGCGGAAAGTGTGCTTGCGGTGGATATCGGTAGGATAGACTTGACATTGGTGTTACAGGTGGAATTTTGTCTACTTTCTGGAATACACTGAAAACAAAAGAAGTGATGATTGTTTTTGGGTCGGTCATGAATTAGAATGTAGATTGACACGAAATAGTATTCCTTGAAATACAATTTTTGGAGGAGTCGATGTTCAAGGTTTTCAACCTTCCACAATATCAAAAATAATTTGTAGAAAAAGGCCTCAGTGAAATTGGTAATAACAGTAACCAGCATATATAGATTATACAATCGCCACATACCCAACAACGCAAATATCTGACAAGAAATGTCATACTTTATGTTTCCGGTTTGTCGGAAAAATTGAGTCGAATTGGTTGGTATATAATGTCAGAACAACTTTTACATTTAGATCTACTCTCATATGAATAAAACTTGTGAAGACGGATGAAAAAACAAAAGAGAGTACTCATAGTATACCTCGTTTCTGTAGAAGATTAAGTTATACAGGGTGTAACTAAATAAGTGTAAAACATTCAAGGAGATGATTCCTCATCGAAAAAAAGATAGGACCTTTCATATAAAGAAATTTCATTGGGGCATTCTTTATTAAGAAAGAG
>WOGO01009637.1:0-10128 GCA_015342085.1 Leptinotarsa defecta | reverse complement strand
ATACGTCTGCATCGTTAGGCACCACAGAGATGTACATACGTGACATACTTATGCATATAATTACGATTTCAACTTTTACAACTTTTTGACTCGTCGTATCTCAGAAACGGTGGCTCTAAGAAAAAAATTATTGATACATTTTTTGTAGAGAATTTTACGTTCTACAATTTTTAACGAAAGTTATTTTATGATAAAACTTACCGTTTTCCTGAAAATCGCGAAAAAACAATTTTTTTCGAGATTTTTGACCTTCGATCTCGAATACATTTTTTTCCCAGCATCTCAATCATTCGGAATTTTAAAATTTTATTTTTGTTTACAATTACACGCATTTGCAGCTTGTTGTAAATTTATGTACCGTCACTCTTATTTTTTAGTCTAATTTGACCGGATAATGTACCCTTTATGAAACTCGTCAATCGTGAAGCGGCAATGTCGGCTTTCACTTGAAAGGAGGCGCAAAGATTATCCACAGTAGTCGATTACCCAGTTCTTCAGCTTTCAACCCAACACCCGGTGTATAAAAACATGCCTGTCAATCTAATATGGCGTAATTGCGTGCGGTAGCCAATTTGCATTTTGGGTTTTATTTTAATATCTTGTTTTTACTGATTCGTGCTCACGATAACCAAAGGCTGTAGTCTGTAATTAAGGTTGTGACTTTTTTAATAAAAAAGTGTGTGCACGAATTTACGTGAGGACATGAGAACCGCAAGACAAATTACTGCTAATAATACGAATATGGGAAAAAGGCGAGCGAATTTTCAAACTTCGGTGTGCGGTTATTTTTTTCTATAGATTTAATTTCCAACTTTGCCCGAAACCTATTCTGGTTCTGGGTCAAAATTCATAATTCACTTACTTAGCACACGACAAAAATCGTTTCATGCATTCCACAAGAAATATCACGAGAGAAAAAAATATAAAAATTGAAGGGACTGAAGGAACAGACAATTAAATATTTCTAGTAGGTATATCAACAAAATTAATGAAAACATTAAGTTCACTATTGAAGTAGAAGCAGAAAATACAAAGTCAATGAATTTCCTGGAGTAGACTGAACAATTAACATGATTTTTCAATTTATCACAAACCTTACCATACGGATATTACTTTTCATTGCAATTCTACCAATCCGTATCAACAAAAAATATCATTTTCATAGATTGATCAATGTTCCTCTTTCAAAAGAAGAATTCAATAAAGAACTCAATGTCATTGAGCAAAAAAGCAGAAAACAACGACTTCAAAACTGAATTAATATTTTGCCTGCGCAAAAGCGTAGAGTTTTTGACAGATAATCAAAATCAAAATTATGGAGATTCAATATATTTTGGACAAACAACAGAAAAAGTGCCTTCATTTTTAAATAAACAAAATATTGGAATTGCATATAAAACATATAATTCGTTGGGAAAAGTAGTCAAAAGTAATGAAAATAGAACATTCAACTTCGAGGAATCAGGTGTATATAAATTAAATTGTGGAACTGAACTTAAGGTATATATGGGTCAAACCGGCAGAAACTTCAGTAATCGCATCCAGAACATCATATGAGCTTTGTAAATGAAAAAACAAGGTCAACACATACAAATAATCACATCTTCAACAGAGATTTCGAAATATTGCATATAGAAAATAATGGTTTGAAGCTGAATCATTTAGAAATATTGGAAATTATTAGAATTAAAAATTCAAAACATTTTACTGAATGATCGACTGGATTTAAATAGATCACCATTACTGAACTTATTTTCCTAGAAAACCGATAATATCCTAGTCCTTGTAGACATATTATTATTGATATACAAATTTCACATAATTTGAAAAAAAACATGTTTTTTGAAGCGTGTGGCAGATATTTTCCTTCCAAATTTGCTGAATTTTGATCTTGAGCATGGGCATCGCTCAAGAATTGTTGAACGATGTCAACGGCGATCCAGATTTACTTGAAAGGGTTATAACTGGTGACTAATCGTAGGTATATGATTATGACATCGAAAACAAAGTCTAATCTTCCCAATTCAATGGCCCATGGGTGCCAAGACAAAAAAATCATGCCAAGTTCGATTTGATGTCAACAAGAAGTATTGTCTTGAATATATGTGCCTCTTGCCAGAAGCAATATGGGAAAAACATCCAGTATTGTGGAAAAACAATTCATGGTTTTTGCATCACTATCATGCTCCTGCTAATTCGTTCTTGTTCATAATTTTTGGCCAAAAACACCACTATAATCATACCTTAGCCACCGTATTCACCAGAGTTGCCCGCCTGCGCCTTTTTTCTATATACAAAATTGAAGAAACCCATTGAACGAAGGCGTTTTGCGACGACTGAGGAGATACAAGCCGAATCGCTGAGAGAACTCAAGGATATTTCAAGAAGTGAATATCATAACTGCTTCAAGGATTAGAAAAATCGCTAGCACAAGTGTTTTATATCTGAGGGGGACTACTTCGAAAGGGACAAAATAAAAGTTGAAGAAAAAGTGAATGTTTTTTGGAAAAAATGAAAATTCAGCTTATTTTTTCAACACATTTCATTCTATATATGATATCATAAAATGTGACATCTATGAAGTGTTGTTCAAAGCTAATTTCTGAATTCCATGTCATCGGTATGGGCAGCTGTTCCTCCTAGTATATTCCATCTTTGGTTGACAAGTAACGATGGGGAATACGGAGATGTCTCTGGTGAAGGTTAGAATGTGGAAGAGCTCAATATTTTGAGGTTGTTTTTTTCATGTGAAAGTAATCGCGGTTATTCTGATAAATTTGAATATTTCGTGGTGATCACTGTGGATTTAGGTTAAAGCGATCAATATTTAATTCGCTGATGAATTGTGGTTTCATCACAGAATGTCAAATTGAACAACAAACAAATACCGTGAGTCACACTCCAAATATCTTATTACATCATCGTTCAAAAAGCTTCACTGTCCAGATTCGAGGAATGACCCTGTATGTTAGTTGAACAAATGTGCAGTTTATAAAATTTGTTTGACAATTATTGAATGAATTTAGTAGAGTTATAACCAATCTTGCCTTAGTAACTTCATCTTTGTGAATTGGTTACAGATATTAACTGAATTATGGTTATAATCCCTTTTGCTAATTTAAATGATTCAGTGAGTTTTTACTGGTCATTTTTTATATATGATTATTTTCTTTCCTAAACATATTCAGTGGTGATTTCAAGGTAATTTTTTTAGACAATTGATGCATCAAAACAAGAATGTTGTATAATTAAGACTAATTTTTGTATATATTATTCTGTGTATTTTTGAGTGAACTTTTATGTGAAACCTTTATATATTTTCATCACCTGTAAGAACTTTATTATAATGATTATTATTTAGTGAAGTGCAAAACATTTATATTCCAAAAATCGTGTTTCATGACCCATCTCATACGAGCATCCTTGCCTCTCTCAAGGAAGTGTTCAGTCCCTAACCGATCAACTCAACTCAACTTGGGAACAACAATCTTTGACAACTCCATCTCTGGTAGGAGACACGAAGTAGTAAACAGGTGAACGCAATCATGAATAACAGGGTTAATTTTTGTATTTTTGTAAATATATGTATACATTTTTATGAATCTATGGTGTTCGTGCTCACCTGATCGCAGAAAGAAGTTTTCATTTCTATGTTTACATTGATATTTTGTATTTTTTTTTTCCATCAGTAAAATAAAAAAAAAAATTTTACCACCCAGCCATACAAATATTTGATATTAAAATTTTTACTTGCTTGGTACTGACTAGCCTGGGTAATCAAAGTAGCATTGACTTCGCTACAATATAGCGTATTCTATATTGTAGGAATATGAGAAGCTTCCCATATGATATAATATATACCTACATTGCTTATACCTATCATAAATATTTTGTATAGGCAATGTAGGTATAAATTTGAATGTAATCTAGTCAACCAATAAAAAACTGTCGCGAAAAATAGACAAAAGTATGTTTTTATAGTGAATCCTCATTGAACATGATTTTCCACAAAATAAACAAGTCGTCAATCAAAGAACTTTTTTCAGATCATCGTGCAGAACACTATATACATATAGGAACCCTTCTACCACAAAGAACTTACGAACTCCATGAAATATACAAAGAAAAATACTACCCCTTATCGAATCTAGGGTTGAAGTTGAACCTTTGAGTGGACAGGTGACGTCACGGTCTCAGAGGGACTCCTTGGTCAGACAGAAATTACCTTTTTAACTGTAGGCGTAAGAGTGTCCAGAGATTTCGTGGCAGGAGGCGTTTCAAGGAAGATTGAGCGTTCCCACAGGATATCATTGGACTTTCCTTGAAATTGTAAGTGTCCCTGCATTGTTTCTGCTTTATTTTATCTCCGCATTCGTCGATATTCTGGAAGGAAACAAAAGCAATTAGGGTGGAAGGACTTTTTCTGTTGGATAAATTACAAGAAAATAGTATTTTTCTCTTTCACTTTTGTTTGAAGTGGGTACAGAGTTACTGGAAATCCCGAGTCACTGATTAACGCTCGTTTCACATACGAGGGTTGTCCTAGAAGTATCCGGCCTAACAGAGAAAACACAAACATTTTTGGAAAAAATGTATTTATGTTTCAACGTAATCTTCTTACAACTATATACAATTTTCGTATACGTTCAATAAGTCACTCATTCATTGTTGGAAAGTCTTTGACCACTGAACAGAACAGAAAATAAATCAAGCTGGTTAATTCTGGCGAATAGGGTGCATGAGGTAGCAGTTCAAACATCAATTAATTTATTTGGTTACTGCGATTCTGGATTTGTGAGCTGATACCGTCTTGATGAAACAACACTTCTTCTGAGCCAACTGCAGCCGTTTTTGCTTCATTTCTTCCCTCAAACGATGCAAAAAGTTCACATAATGATAATAATAATAAATCTTTATTTTCTAATGACAGTTACATGTATGGGAATTGTCAAGCCTAATTCTAAGGTTACTGAAAGTATTTAAAAAAATAAAACATGAATTTAAGATACGGTAGTCACATACACGAATTTTCAATTGAAAATTCGGAAAGCGAATGAAAACATTTCTCCAATAAAAAATGTTTCAAGTCTTTTTTGAAATGTTTCACATTTTCAAGCTATTCAACGATATCTGGGAGTTTGTTAAAAATTCGTGGCTATGTACTGGGGAGCAAAATATGCAGTATTCACTTTCGCAAATGGAATATACATGGAGTGTTTATTTTTTATTATATCCGTGAATATCTTCATTCAGTTCGAACACTGACCTATTTTCAAAAATATAAACAGCTGTATCAAAAATGTACATGGAAGAGGTAAAATTCCGTACATTTTGAAAATAGGTTTACATGAGTCCCTATATGAAATATGAACTAAAGTAAGCAATGTGTGTTTTTGACAGAAGAAAACATCCGACGCTGAGGTGAAATTTTCTCAAAATAGCATACCTAAGCCTTGAATCAATTGGGGTGTAGTAAATTGCCAGTATCTGTGCCTCAATGAGAACATTTCGAAGATTCAAAAAAAGAAAATTCAGGGAAATCAATTTGCCATTAGTTCATTACAGTGGGTTTTCCAACTCAAAAATTCATCAAAATATAAATTTCACTAGTTCGGGCTTCCATTATCTAATATATAAGCTGATTAACGGAAAAACAGAACAGAACAGATTTGAAATCCCTGAAACAACTAAAAAAGAAGAATCACAAATGAATAGCTGAAAGTAACAAGTATACTAAGCAAAAATAACCTGAAATGAAATAATAGTGAAATAAAATACAAGTAAAGTTAGAACGATTGAACAAAAAATAAAGAAATAAAAATAAAAATCAAAATAAAAAGATATGGGATTCCAAGCCACGTTAGTTCACGACGTTTCGATTGTTAGTATCTAATCGTCTTCGGGTGATGACTGGATTGATTCCTCCGAGAGATGACTATTTATGGGTCGTTCGAATACTTTCACTTATCCCCGCTTTTCATCTTTTTCCGCATCACTGGTTCAGTGGGAGATGGCCGTTTGGCGGGAGTTGGCCATTTTTCGCTTGATGATGGGTTTCCATATGTTGCGTATCTCTACGCTAGCTTGGCTGAATACGTTGTTGGACAGCATGCATGCGGCTTTCTTGAATTTTCTCCTAAACCAATGTTCCTCTCTGTGTATGATCTCAGCTTGGGACCACTCGATGTTGTATTGATGGGTCCAAACATGGTCTGCTATTTCTGATTTGCAACACACACAGCGAGGGGAAACCAGCAAATCATATTCTTTATTACTTCTTGCGAAACAAGAGCTCTGCTCTTATCGCCAAACCACATTTTTCACATATTTTCTTTTGATTATACTCTAATCTGTATACGTTGTGAATGAATTTATTATTATCATTACTATTTTTCTCGAGAGTTATCAAATGCGATACCCATCTTCACCCAGCTATCAAAATTTTCAGATAGTATATGATGTATCGCACCAAGTCTGCTAGCTCCCGCACTCGACGATCATCCAGTGAATTCTGTGAATTTGTTTCACCGTTTTTAGAGTCATAACCTCATTTGATCGACCACTGCGATACTCGTCTTGGCAGCTCTTACTGCCTCGTAAATCCAATATTTTACTAATTAGATAGAACTGGCCGATTCTTAATAAAAATCCATATTAAAACTTATCATTACAGTTTTTTGTATGATTTTCACTTTAAAGGGTTTTTCAAAACCCGCGACACGTTTTTCGCTATACAATAGCTTCCTCAAGCGTTTGCGCTTGAGGTAATTTGGACGATTCGTTTGAAAGTTATCACGATAAGATTAACTTAACGCAACGCAGTAAGTCATCACGCGTCTGCTGCAAAACGACGGGGAACGATGCGCGAGGTTAGAGGCTCAGTTTAAGCAATGAAGCGCCATCGCCGAGAACGCGACCTGTATTTTTATAATAAAAATATAAATTACTAGCTGTTGCCTGCTCTTACATCAACGTACAATCGAAGCTACTGAACCTAGAATCTTGAAATATGCAGGTGGGTTCTTTGTATAGCGTAAATAAGCACCAAGAAAGGGAATCAGGAAACTCCATTCCCAAAGGGCAAGTAGGGATTCGAAGATTGTATTTAATTTCGTCAGTTTTGAAGTTGAAATCCTGAAGTTCAGAGCTGATAGAAAAATATTGTAACTATTCATTTAAAATGGTCTGTCATGAAAGTTTATGCGACAAATTGAATTCTAGGCAGACGAAGCTGCGGACAAAAACTAGCTCAACATATGAGAATAATTTTAGTCTAGAAATAAAGTAGACACTGTAAAACGAAAACGAACATATAAAAACTTGAATAACTTTTTAATTCATTACATAACGATTGAAATTAATTCAAAGTGAAATCGTGCCTCCGCATCCTCTTAATTATCGCTCGAGGTTCACCGGAATTCTATAAACAAATCCAAAATGAATATGTTAACCATCTCGAGATTTAGTTGCTTTAACAGCTTCATCTTGGAGTTCCCAACTTAACGCTCCACAAGACATAAGTAATTAGCTGCATAATTTTATTGCCCTGGAAGTGGGAAACTTATGCTTGCTCGGCTAGCTCGAGACTTTCGGGATATACTTCACTTGAATAAATTTCATCGGCCTTTGCTTCCACGGTCATTTCGCGCTCTTACATTTTTTAATGATTTTCTATTCCACTGAGTCTTACATAATTTTTGACTTCAAAATACTCATACAATAATTTATTCTATTTTTCTGTCAAAATATTCCGAATACGAATCAAGAACTTCCGGATCGTAAAATTTCAGTATGGATTCCAAAGCCTTTTTTTCATAAGCATCATTGAATTATACAGGTTTGAGTGATAAAAGTTCATAAATAATAAAAATGAAATGAACAATGTAAATAAATTTGTGATCTGAAAATTTGAATTTATTTGTTATGAATTAATAATTTAAAAAGTTGATGAGACTCAAGAAGAATCAAATTGTATAAGGAACATATAAGATAGGTAAAAATGAGACAAATTGTCACAAATCTTTGTCTAATGGATTGAAAGTTTCATCCACGATCTTTCTATATATCATCAGTCATCATTATCAGTCATCAGTTATTAGTAATTACCGGCAAACGACTGTGGATACTATAACCATCATCATCGATTTGAATTTTTTTTATTGTTTCACCCTTTTTCATTATTTCTCTTCATATTTTTTTATTGTCTACTTATTGATGAATTCAACTTTTTTTTTGAAATTTACTTGATACCTGATGAAAATTAATAACATATACCATATACATACACGAATGTCTACAGAAAATTTCAATGATGAATTGAATCTGATAAAACGTATTGCAGTGAATAACAACTTCCACCCGAATGTAATTCATCACATCCTCGATAAAAAACTTTTCAAACAAGCTGTTGACCAAGTATACCTCCACATAAAATATAATAGTGGCAACCTCAGGACACTCACATATACCGGAATAACATCAGATGAAATAAAAAGACTACTAGTTGAACAGAATATTAACATAGCATATACATATGGTAACTCCTTGGGTAGATATATAAAGGACAACAAGTCATACATACACTAGGGTAACAGTTCAGGTGTCTACAAACTAACATGCGGATCATGCCCAAGAGTGTAAGTAGAAAGAACTTCAAGAAATTTCGAAACGAGAATATCTGAACATAAAAGAAGTTTTGAACTTAAGAAGACCAATTCCATATATGTATGCCACCTTTCAGAGAACGATTATGATTTCAACATTACGTACGACATACTCCGTGTAGGGGGTAAGGGACAGAAGTTGAACCTGCCGAAGTATTTGAAAACCAATAAAGGTGAACGTTAAGATGAAATAAGAACTCTACTGAATGTACAGAATATTAACATAGTACAAAGAACAATAAGACAAAGATACCAGATCAGGTGTATTCAAACAATCATGCGAATCATGCCCAAAAGTGTATGTAGGAAGAACTTCAAGAAATTTCAGAATAAGAATCTTCGAACATGAAAGAAGTTGTGAATGAAGAAGACCAATTCTACCAAAACTATGTAGCACATACTTCGTTTAAAGGGCGAGAGTCAGATTTTGAACCTGCTGGAGTCTCTGGAAATCAAAAAAGGTAAACTTTCGGATTCTCTAAAGGAAACCAACAGGGGATTCACCAGTCACCATTGTTGTACCTTCATAATGCCAATATTTCAATTCATATTCAAAAATTTTCTTGCAGTCCAAGAACTGAGACTGCAGGCCGTAATATAATAATAGGATCAGTAAAATTATAGACATTAACATTTAGAGAAAA
The DNA here is from genome assembly GCA_015342085.1 of Leptinotarsa defecta. Lineage (NCBI taxonomy): Eukaryota > Metazoa > Arthropoda > Insecta > Coleoptera > Chrysomelidae > Leptinotarsa > Leptinotarsa defecta. The sequence continues at coordinate 821 of WOGO01009637.1, read as the reverse complement.
AACATTAACCGCAAGTAAAAATTCCTATTTGGTATAGCCAAAATCGAGGAGGGACAAAAATCTTCGAATGGATATGGAAAACCAATTTTCCAGTTCATTATAACATGTAAAATTTCTACAATATGAACACTTCTATATTTATGAAACATAATATTTGTTTAGTCTTAATAAGTTGTTTTTATTTTTTTCTCGACTGAATGTATATGTCCTCAGTCTCTTTCTGAAATTGTTGATTTCACCAACTGATCGGACAGCCCTGGTTGCTGAGGCCAACGAATGGGACAGAAGAAGAAGGGTGTTGATTGTGTAAGATCCAAATTCACAGAGTAGTCGATTATAATATTTGGCTGCATCATACGAGAAGCAGCAAGTAAAGATCAAATATTTATGTTTTGGGATGACTGAAACTGATCTGTTACGTGTGATGAAACTATTAATTGAGGAAAACGTTTCGAGTTTTTCTAGCGAATAATCAGGCTGAGGGATTGTGAAGATTTTGCCGAAGTGTAGGTAAGTTCACAGTTTCGAGTTTCTCAACTTTCAACCACCCTGAGTCTTGCATGGCCATATTTCTGGATACCAGAACGAGAAGCGTTTACAGCTATTCTGAATACGCTGTCGCTGTAGAAAAAGGCGTGATCAATGACCCACATAATCTAGGTTTTAACTGAGCATGAGCTCACTTGAAAAAATGTCTACACAAGTAAGACTGTCCTACGGACATGTCGAAGAATTTGTGAAAAAACTTGGTGTTTTGGTCCCAAACAAATCAATTAGATCACTTATCAATGATCACTTATGTAGTAATTGCCTGGTGGCCG
>WOGO01009635.1:0-10128 GCA_015342085.1 Leptinotarsa defecta | reverse complement strand
AGTGTGCAAATCCCAATAAGATTGGCATTTGCAATGACTATTAATAAGTCTCAAGGCCAAACAATGTTTGTTTGTGGCTTGGATTTGAGCACACCATGTTTTTCACATGGACAATTATACGTGGCGTGAACTCGAGTGGGAAACCATTCAGTTTGTGTTAGCTAAACATGGAATAGTAAAAAAATATTGTACACACCAGCATCAAGAGATTAATATTATTTGTAAGTGTTATTGCTCCGACATAAATAATTTATGTGGCAAAAAAACGTTTGCCGGGTCAGCTAGTAATAGTATAATAATATAATTGATCATTAAAGTTATTGATGCAAATCAATTCAAAACTTCTCTTAATCATAGAAACCTCGCACCAAGTTGAGAACTGAAACTTTTCTTTTTACCAATATCATAACGAGTGTTGAGTATCGATATAAGTGCACTGTATTTCCTATTTCTTCACAAACCGCAGAAGTCGAGCGTTTCTGAAAATGAAGTATTGTTGTATTTTCCAGAACATTTGGATTTTATGCATATTGTGGATAACCCCACCGATGACTACCAACATTTTAAGCAATTGGAACACGATTATATAGGCTACCAAAGTTTGACAGACATTCCTAGGATGATGGATTACAACGACGAGCTGAAGGATTATAGTGTAGGTACCTCAAACGGAATGTTGAATAGGTTATTAATCTTAATATTTCAGTCATTTAAGTTCAAGTCAACATACGAAATCGTAGAAGGTATCAGCGCAATCGAAAGCTTATTTGCAAGGTGTCAACTGTTCGGAATTCTGCTGAAAAGAGAGGGTCCTCAATTCCGGGTACTGAACCGTGCGGTGGAGGAACATCTTCAAAGTTTGTATCATCAAGCAGGGTGCTTGAGACATTGGGCGGCCGTTAGATACACCAGTAGCTTATTGAATCATAACGTAGATTCTATAAGTCCGTTTATAACAGCCGTTTTAGTGCATGGAAAGCAGGTTAGTAAGGAGAAGCATACCTTGCAAAATTAGTTAAATGAATTTGAGTTTATAAATACTAATAATAATGAATTTATGCATAATGATGACATTGAGAATTATTTTGATCATTTTAATGCACTAAAGGTTTGTTTTTCTTCGATCTCGCATAATTTGGCAAAAGAAGCTACTGTCAGTAGGTTCACATGAGAGGCAAGGGGTAAGGTGTTTTTCACTTGAACTTGGGCATGTCATATGTACTTCTTATCCCTATCCCCTCTCATGTGAACCTACGTAGGTTCGTATGAGAGGCAAGGGTTAAGGTGTTATTCACTTGGATTTGGCCATGTCAAATGCACATCTTACTCCTTTCCCCCTCATGTAAACCTACATAGATTCACATGAGAGGCAAGGGGTAAGGTGTTTTTCACTTGAACTTGGGTATGTCATATGCACATCTTACCCCTTTCCCCTCAAGTGAACCTACGTAGGTTCACATGAGAGGCAAGGGGTAAGATGTTTTTCATTTTAACTTGGGTATGTCATATGCACATCTTACCACTAGGTATTCCTATAATAGATAATGACTCTTTATTATTTTTAGCTCACAGTGGGTGTCGTGGGGCAGAAAGAAACTGTTTTCGATAAACCTTTGACGCCAGCGGAAATACAGTCAGTGGTGTACAATACAATACAGCCCTATGATGTCATACAGGCAGTTTTGCAACAAGAAATAATTTTATATTGTGGACGCTTGATATCCACGAACCCGGAATTGTTTAGAGGTATTCTGAAAATTCGAGTGGGATGGGTTTTGGAAGCCATCAAATTATACTTGAATATATTTGGTGACCAGAAGAAACTTGAAGACCACAGTCCTTATGAAGTCAGACAGCTTCTATATAGGGTTTTATCCATCGATGAATGGTGTAGTGAAGAAAAGTAAGTGTTATAACAAAGGTCTTTCGAAGGGAAAAATAATTTGTTGATAGTGTTTTCATTTCACAAGTGAAAATGAAGTTTAGTGGACATAGTTTTCATTTTTGTGTATTGAGTTTACTGCTTTATGAATTATTATGCTTCGGCCATTTCACATTGCCTTCAGTAAAGAAATATATACGATTTACCTTGAGTAAAAATAGTGATTGTTCAAATTGCTTCACAATTATTCTTTTACTGTAGAATAAAAATGAATAAATTTAATAGTAAAAATAGTAACCCTAGTAAAAATACTGTAACCGCGACACATGTTTCGTAATACAATATCTTTCTCAATTATTAAAGATACTAAACATTTTTTAAGATATTTAAAAATTTTTCAACATAGTCTACTTTAAACTCTTCACATTTCTCCCAGCGATGCTCCCATCTCTTGACAGAGATGGGAGCAATTATTAGATGCAATTATTAGATGAGGGAACGAAAAGAAGTCGCTTGGGACTAGATCTGGTGAGTAAGACGGATGGTCAAGCAGTTCAAACCGTAATTCGTGGATTCTCGCTGTGGCAACCACTGAGGTGTGAGACAGTGTGTTGTCTTGGTGAGACAGGATATTCTTTTTCTGCAAATGTGGCCGTTTTTCCGCAAGTTCTGCCTTTAACTTGTCAAGTAATGATGTGTGGTATGCTCCTTATTTATTGTACATTATCTCTATATGCCCTAAAATAGTTTTTCAAAACTAAAATATGAATATTTCAAATGTGTTTTCTACAGATTGACCCCTCATCAAAAGAGGCAACTGGAGGGTTGTTTATGCAGGGTTCCATCTTCCTTCTATAATCAAGTTTGGGACATAATGACTCGAACTCCACAGGGTATAAGAGTAGCAGAAAATGTTATTCCACAACATCCAATCCTCTCCAATATGACACGATCTGAGCTAACATTTCCTCTTTTGGTTGAAGAGGTGAGGTTGAATGCTTGTTTTCTCAGATATATAGTGGAAGTCAATGTTTTTTACTAAACTCTACATACATAACTCTACATGATAAAATTTTCAGATGCTAAATCATGTTCAACGACCAGAACATCGGCAGTTGCTAGTCGAACTACTGACAATAGTGTCAGTAATACTGGGAAGAAATCCTGAGTTGACGTTCAACAAGGAATTGGATTTGGAACAACTCATCAAAGATGCCGCTCACATGTATGCAATGGTAATGGGATTTTATCAACTACTATAGACCCAAATAATTATCCGTGAAGTTCCTGATTACAAATTTCGTTTGGCCATTCTCTATATATTAACTTTATTTGTATATTTAACCATAGACAATTATATGGGGTACAATATCTTTTCAATTTGAATCACTGTCTTTTAGTATTCTTGAGATTTATTGACAAAATGTTCAGAGCAGTTCCTGATTCCTTTGTTTTAGCACATCCCTCTCGTTCCTTCCTTCCTTCGATAAAATTGAAAAAGTGTTTAGAGTAGATTTTTTTTACATTTCAAAATTATATGTTTTTGACCGCCCACCTCCAATTTTCTCAGCAAAGTAAAGGAGAATTTTGGTATAAAAATGTTCACTAGGTACAACTAATCTTTTTTAAATGTTTGTTGTCAGTTCACAGACTATGCAATGTTTTCATTTCTTCTTTCAAATAATGATCAATATTTTCAAATTTGAAGCCATACATTCTGACAAATATTTTCAGGATAATGACCAAAAGGAAGAAAATGTCAGCGATCTTCTAGAAGTACCTCAATCGAGTTCAACTGGATATTTAGCCAGAGCAGTAGTCAACACAGTCCTTAAAGGAGGTCAAATTACCCAAAACATTGAACATGAGCCAGAGTCCTGTAGAATTTCATAAAAAGTTGTTTTCTTCCTGTATATATTATTGTGAAAACACCATGTTAATGTAATAAATTGTTGAAACCTATTTATTTTTCTACCTTGAAAGCAATATTTAAATCCCTACGTGAAGGCCCAGTCTTACTAAGAACTGCTGGAAAATTAGTTGTTTTATTAAAACATTCAAGTTGCCTAGACGACTTTAAAATGTTAACCGATAATCATGGTAAAAAAAAAAGCATAAATACCGTTATATGCCGCAAATTTTGCACTTATCTTGGGGAGTATAACCATTAACCTGCATAAACTCAATTGAGAGACTGTATACGAGGACTGTTCAAAAAATAAACCAAATTTTGATTTTTTTCAAAAAATATTCATTAATTTCTATTTTGTTCCTTTCAAAGTAGTTTCCTCAAATATAATGCAAACGCCACTGTAATCGAAGAAAACAGTGAGCAAAATCTTGACAATTGATCGAACTTTGGCGTGCTTTTTTGGTCTTGACTCAACTGGACTCTTCCATTGGTACGATTGGAGTTTGGTTTCAATGTCATAACCATATATAGTATATATACAGTCAATTCAAATGGCATGAAAACTGAATAGTTACCGAACGTGGGCACTTTTGTATGGCATGGTCGGCGTGGTATAATTGTTTGTCTTATCATTTTCATGTGGGAGATTTTATATGGTAATAACTAGTAAATTTTTCAGACCCAGTACATTAATCTTTTATTTAGCTGTTCGGATTTTCTTCGTATAAACATACCTACCTATGATGGTATTATTTGCAATATCTGAGCGATGCTCATGCAACGTTTTTTTTTGTAAAAATTCAGTGATTTTGGAACGAACTTCGCTGCAAAAAGCTTCATGTTCAAAATTTTCGAAAAAACTGTGTAGCCAGCAGATATGCCGACATCCTCAGCAACTTCTCTAATAGTGATTCGACGATTCTCCATAACAACATTCTACATATTCTCAACATTTACATTTTCTCGACCTTCTGTGGAAAGCTTGTACAAAGAAAATATTGAGAGATAGATGTGACGACTCTTTTATTTTAGGTTATGTATTCAAATGCATAAAAGTTTTCCGATTTATTTGAAACATTTCCGTAAATCTATAAGAATCCAGATTTTCTAAAAGTGTTTAACATTGAGCCTTATATTTTTCAGTGTGTGTGCGCGCATTGTTAACAAATTTAATTTTTATGTTTGGGAAAGTTTTTGGCTTTTTACTACTCCATCTTGATACAGTAGATATAGTAGAAAGCAAAAAAACTTTCTTTCCCAAAAATTAATCACTCCTAAAAAAATATAACCCCTTCAATTCAGTTTTTATATGTATTGGAATGGAAACATTTGTATTACGGTCGCTAAACAGGAGTAACTGTTAAAATCATTTCAACATATCACATTCAAATGATGGAGAATAAATAAAACAATTAATTATCGAAAACTAATTTATTGTAACATTTATTTTTTATCGATATGAACAGTGACACAACTTCAGGCATAACCCTATTTTAGATATAAGCTATCTGAAACATACCACATCTTCAAATCTTGTACACAGGGAATATATTCATTAATTGAAGTTCTGCTGATAGTGTCATAATATGATTTAGAACAGTTATCTTTATTCTTACAAACACAATTTGTACTATTGGACTGATTATCAGTCAGAATGTCTGTATTATGTCTTAGCTTTTTGCCAAAATTATCCGTAATGGTTCTCAAATCATCGACATTTGGAGTCATATATAAACCGAAACCTGGGTATATGACGAAGGCAAAAATAGTTAGTACCGTTAAAAAATATACAGGAACGGCTACAGCCCAGTACCTTTGAGGTAAAAAAGTAATTCCAATGGACACAAACCAATCTTCGGGTATCACAGCCCAAATAACATAAATGATGAAAAATATTCTGAAACTGAGGTACATCACAAAACCGTAGACGGCTCTGCTGGGAGTAGGAGCCGGAGTATGTTCAGGCATGTTTAATAATGGCTGTAACTCTCACTAACTGGTGGTCCTAGAAGCTCTATACATCCAGACACGAGGTCCAGTTTTTCAAAAAAACCATTTACAGCAACTCTCAACTGCTTCGCAAATCTTGCACTGAACTGACTGAAAAGTAGAATTTGTTTCAACATACAGTTTTTCAACATGAAAATTAATTCTAGTAAAATAGTACAAAGGATTGCTTGGAGTGAAAATAGCAGACAAAAAATGTTGTACTTTTTGATCCATCGGGACCATGTATCTGATCAAATATACAGTAAAGTCCGGATATAACAAACCCTTTTAAAGTGAACACTCGTTTATAGTAAACTCAAATTTAAATACCTAAAAGAAATTCCATAAGAACAATGAATTTTTTTATTGCTTATAGTAAACCCGGTTATAAGGAATTTCCGGATAAAGTGAACCAAATTACCCGTTTATAATGAACTTTTCGGGGAATTCTTGTGGGATTCCCCGGATATTAGATTTAACAAAGACGTAGTTGTTGCTCTTCTTTCAGTTGCCGTTCTAATTTACTGTGAACTGTTGTATAATTTGTACGTTTGTATTGTGTTGTGCGTTCAAAATGGACAATCAAAAAAAGCGTAAGGCTATAACGCTTAAAGAAAAGTATGATATTATTCAGAAATTGGAAAATGGCTGTAAACAGAGTGATATTTGTCGTGAAATGAGTTTGCCGAAATCAACAGTTTGCATAATTTGGAAAAATAAAGATAATATTTTATCTTCATATGGCAAGGTTAATAGTAAGTGTAAAAGGCTACGAAAATCGGATCATGTAGATGTTGATAAGGGCCTTTTACAATGGTTTACCCAAAAAAGACAAGAAAATGTACCAATAAGTGGTCCGATTCTTCAGGAGAAGGCAAGTGAAATGGGAAGTAAAATCGAGGGAAAAAACTTCACATGTTCCAGAAGTTGGATTGAGCGCTTCAAGAAAAGAAATTGTATAACTGGGGGCAAAATTGTTGGTGAGTCTGGATCAGTTGATATGAATGTAGTCAGTAACTGGTTCACGACCATATGGCCCGATCTTCGTAAAAAATATGACAGTAATGACATTTTCAATGCCGACGAGACTGGACTTTTTTATAGACTGACCCCTGACAAAACATTAAAATTTATTGGTGAAAGCTGTGTTGGCGGAAAAATGTCCAAGGTTAGAATTACAGTTTTGGTTGCTGCAAACATGTCAGGGACAGAAAAAAGAAAACTGTTTATTATTGGCAAATCTGCCAATCCTAGATGTTTTAAAAACAGAACATTACCAGTTAAATACAGATCAAACAGTAAAGCCTGGATGACGTCTGAATTGTTTACTGAAGAGCTGCTACAATGGGATACAGAACTACAGAGAAAAAACAGGAAAATTTTGCTTTTAGTAGATAATTGTCCAGCACATCCTGAAGTCCCACTTAAGAAAATAAAATTGGTTTTTATGCCTCCTAATACCAGCTCAAAGCTGCAGCCCATGGATCAAGGAGTAATACATTCTCTCAAGAGTCGATATAGAAAAATAATGCTACTAAAGATGTTAGAAGCAACTGATAGTAAACAGGAGTTTTCAGTGAGCCTTTTAGATGCTATAAACTTTATTCATCGTGCTTGGCAGCAGGTTACTAAAGAAACAATTGCGAATTGCTTTAAGCATGCGGGATTCTTTGAAGCAGAGGATGAATTCGATTCAGATGATGAGATGCCTTTAAATGAGTGGTTGAAGAAGCATACAAAGACTCAAGAAACTACTGATATTCAAAAATCAGTTGAAACAGAAATTAAAAAAAGGTTGGAAAATTTTGATTTTGAAGAATATGTATCAATAGATGATCATGTTGTGTCAACCGAATGCCTAACAGAAGAGCAAATTATTCAGTCACTTTCAAAAGGTAACATACAACAAGTGCAGTCTAAGATTAGATTTAAACTTTCAAACTCTTTTTCAGAAGCAGCTGTGGGAGTCATAAGTGATGATGAGGAAAATGAGGAGAAGCAACCTGAGGCAGATGTTATTATGAATGTTCCATCAGTAAAGGACATGACACAAAAAATAACGGAGATTCGCAATTTTTTGCAATCACGTGAAGTTCCAGAAAACGTTTGGAATGGTTTTTGTACCCTTGAAGAATATATAAGCAACATTAGTTTTAGTAACAGACTTGTGCAAAGTAAAATATCTGATTATACTAACTAGTTGACAAATTATGAAAAACGCTTGTTTGTCCATATACTTTAAAATAAAAAAAACATCTGAAGAGTATCAATAAAAAAAAGGTGTAATCAATATGACTAAATTTTTCTTTTATAATGAACTTCGGATATAGTGAACCCTTTTTGATGCATTTATCAAGTTCACTATATCCGGACTTTACTGTATTACATTATTTCCTTCTATTAATGAAATAATATAGTCCAAGTATCACAGAAATAGAATTAAAAATGTTAAAATGTGTTTTACAGTTAACCAGCTTTCGTCCCTCTACGAACGATAACTCTCAGAAGTCGAAACTTATGTGAGTAATCGATTATTGATTGGATAATTCGAAATGAAAGTAATCGACCATTCAATTATTATCATAAATTGAGATAATTGCAAAAATGATTGAGGTCATACTGAAGAAGACATGTTTAAAGATCATTTGAACGCCATACCTACATTTGAATACACCTGTAGTACTGCTCATTAGTGATCTTTACATCTCCATTTTGGTTAACTATCGACAATTAATTCGATTATGACCATCACTACTTGAGATCGTTGGCTAAAAGTCTCATGAAGATTTCTAAGGGTTACAGACAGTTATTCTTAGTTATTTTGAATGTACACATTGTGTATAACATTCAGTATGAGAAATATTTTCTAGCTAAAGTTAGGGATTTGAAGGGGTTCAGAGAAAACTAAAATACTTAAAAATGTTTGAAGTTTACTTACAGAACATTACAAGTTAGAAAAATAATTGATCAAAGTATTCCTAACTATATTATTATTCTTATTAACATGACATGTTGCATATTTGGTGGCTCATTGATATCGGCTAGATTAATAAATGCCTCTTGTTCAGCATTCATTTCTGGCACTGGTTCATTTTCGTCGCATGCAATGTTATGAAATACAGTTATAGCAACTATTATGGCTTGAACGGTATCTAAAGATACTCTCATTCCCATAGAAAGTACTGGGAATCTACGCTTCCAAACCCCAATTTGTCTCTCTACAACATTGCGCGTTCTGCTTCGGTTCTCACTTCTTGAAGGGGGGTTATAAGGTACGGCTTTAAAGCATAAGCACTATCCCCCAATATAACAGAGTCAGCATATAATCCATTCTCAAATGATTGGTATAATCTAGAATTTTTGAAAATGTGCGAGTCATGAGATGATCCAGGCCATCTAGCAACAATATTCCTGATTTTCAAATTTGCGTCGGCAACAGTTTGGACATTTAATGAAAAGAACTGTTTACGGTTACGAAAGATTTCTGCATTGTCTCCTCCAAGTAATTGTATTCTTACACGAGTTTCATCAATTGCTCCAATACACATTGGGAATCTAGCTATATCATAGAATGATTGTGGTTACTCCCATTTTCAAATCAGGTGACAAGATGGACATTGAAAATTTCTATATCAATAATGCCGACACCTTCTAAATTATTTGAACAAATTATATACCTAGTCAAGATTATATGGATATGTTGAGAATAGTCGAGGTCAAAATTCCTTGTTCTCGAAGATCGAAAAAAATTTTAAAGGGCTCGTGGAATAAAAAATTTGTGATAACAAATCCCTTAGAGGATTATATTCCTGGGCTCGATATTAGTGGAAATTATGCCCTATATTGAACTTATATTGTTGGTTATAGCATTCCACTCTCTTATTGAGTATTAGAAAATTCTCATGTGAGTGGTCATTAGTAGATGAACAAACTTGTTCCGAGCCCAAAATCCCATGTATTTTCTAATGGAGCTAAACTTTTTGCAATTTTTGGTTCAAACAGGAGTGGGGGAAACGTGTGAAGTCATCAACGCAGGATGGAACGAGTATGGTAGCGATTCAAACGTGGAACTCCGCCCCTCGGCCCCCTTGGTACTCCATATAACCTATCAGCTCCCTTAGTACTCCGCCCTCGGCCCCCTTGGGATTCCGCATCAGCGCTCAGGCCCCCTTGTCACGTGATTTTGATTAAAAAAAGTTATGAGATTCGAACCTGGATCGTCCTAGCCGTAGATATTGTCCTTTGCCTCTACACCATCGTAAGATATTGAAGTTAACTGCGAATGTTAGGTATTTATAGCGTTAGTTTTGTCGGGACTGAAATTGACTCATTCATTATACTTGAC
>WOGO01009634.1:0-10128 GCA_015342085.1 Leptinotarsa defecta | reverse complement strand
CATCAAAATAAAATAGGTATTTTGGAACAAACTCATTGATTTTCTGGAGATTTTCTTGTCCAAAATAATTCTCCAAAATAATCTCTAGAAAATCAATGAGTTTGTTCCAAAATACCTATTTTATTTTGATGTTTCGTGATTTGATATTATTTAAAATTAAGTTCTTGTTACAATACTGTATAATTTTGAGTGATTTTCGGTGTTAACAAAAAATAAAAATAACTTTGCACCAAAAACTTTGAAAATTATTTTTTTCTTCAAAAAATTGACCGTGGTTAACGCCATAGTTGTGCAATTTGTAATATTGCATGCTTCCAAATGAACCGTCGTATTCAGAATGTTGTCTATTAATCGTTTCAACAAATTTTTTTAGAAAGTCCGTTTGAAAAAAATTGGTAAAAAAATAAAACTTCACTTAGATGGCCATGATTTCAAATCTAGATGTACTTTCTAAATGCTGAACAACTTTCCTATATAACATTTTCCGAGATTTTTCAAAATAAGAGTAGGTACTTGTTTCTTGCCTCAAAATCAAATATTTGAAGGCTCCTCGTATGAATATTACTGGAGTTTTTTAACAACACCAAATCGTTATTTTTAACGTGTCGAGGTGTTAAAAATAACGATTTGATGTTGGGAAAAAAACTCCAGTAATATTCATAACTATGCCAAAGGTTCCAAACAGTGCATCATAAGGCTCCCCGTATGTTACATGTGTTTTACTGTATTTTGATGGTGTATGTTTAGTTTTAGGGGATGCACAAACTTTCATCAAGAATAACTATTTGTCGAAAAACCCTTATTAAAGAAGTTTTCCATATGGTGCATACTTTGGGGATGACACTGTATATACACACACCACAATTCCTAGTTAGGGAAATGGCAAACATTTACCTGTATAGTTTTTATCTCAGTCGCTGTATGTAGGTCAGCAGGAAGTCTCTCCCGGGCTTGTGAACATCCCAATAGCGCGGACAAATCCCAAGGCACGGACCACTGTGCGAGGTGGAGCAGAAAAAGTTCCTTCCAGGATTCTTGCAGGAGCAACAGCTGGTCGTGTTTGCTGAGAGTTTGGAACGGCGCCAGACATCTGACCCATCGAACAGCCATAAACAAAAGTCTTGCAGTCGTTTCCTGTGAAAGAAGTGAAGTAAAGATATTGAACGGTGTAAACTATTTTGAAGAATGGGTCCTACTTTAGTTTTTGAAATGTCACTACCAAAAAAATTACATACAACTATTAGGGTCTTTCTGTCACTATTGATATTGTTATAAAAACCACTTTCGAAATGTTGATCAAAAACTCACACTCAAATAAATATCAGCTACAAAAAACATCCGGATATACAAAAAAGTCAGTTATACACAGTGAATCGAATGTGAATCTATTTCAGTAGATCTGATACAGATTGAAATAGCGTTTATGACTTATAACGTTTTCCTCATCGTCACCCACCGTAACATGTAACTTTTCGTGAATCAAAAATCACGTTCTGGATCAGCATCAGCTGTAGGTGAAGAGCATGAAATGAATGTTCTGGTATGTGCCGAGATAAATCCACATATTTTCGTTTCGTATTGCTCTTGAAATTTTTAGTAACCCTCAAAACGAAACCCAGATTCCAAAGACTTTGTCGATAGGAATATCAAATGTTAATTTAGTATTCAAAGTGACTCCAAGGTCTTTCACAGAACTGACCTTCGTTTCGTTTTCACATTTATTGCTAGATCAAAGGTTGGAGGTGAATTCCTTCTGGTAAAAATGATCTTACTACATTCGTCAGGATTCAGGTGTAATTTGTTGGCAATGCAGTACGTGGAGAAATTGTTAGGGGGCAACATCCAAAGCAATGTAATCTTGTAGACACGTAACTGCTTTGTAAATTTTCAAGTCGTCTGCGTAAAGAGCAATTCCAATATTATCAAAACACTTAGTAACGTCGTTCAAGAAAATATTGAAAAGAAGTGGCCCAAAGTGAGAACCCTGAGGAACTCTAGACGTGACCGATCGTAGCTAAGACTTACAGTTGTTGTTAGCCACAAATTGCCTACGGCCAGTCAGGTAGGAGCTTAACAGGGATAGGAGGTTGCTATGTATAATGAAATTTCTAAGCTTCACGACAAGGGTCAGGTGATGAACCTTGCCGAAAGCCTTAAAAAATCGGTATACACTACGCAGATGCGGATTCTTGATCTTGTTGAACGAATGGAAGTGAGTTTGTTAAAATAGATCTTTTACCGTTAAAGCCATGTTGATGAGAGTTGATATTGTTTATTTGAAAGGAGAGATTTGTGCAGATGATTGTTTCAAAAATTTTCCCCAAGTGATTCAGTAACGATATGGGCCTGCAGTTGGCTGTGCTATTTTTGTCTCCAGATTTATGAATGAGGATGATTTGGGCAATTTTACATTCATGTGGGAAAACACCCGTTTTCAAGGATTTATTGAAGATTATATAAAGCGGTTCCACAAGGCTTACACTATAGTTTTTCAGGAATATAGGACGTATACCGCCCGGACCAGGCCCTTTGTTAGTATCTAGTCTATCAAGTGCCTCAAAGATTTCTTGTTTGTGTATGGAATATATATTAAAGTTGTAGAATAATCATTTAATGGGATTTGGGATCGAGATGAATCAAGTTCATACATCTATGAAAATATTCTGAAAATAGTTCACTAATTGATTCATTATCGGATCCGACTTAATCTTAAAAGTATAGAGAGGCTGGAAAATACTTTGTAACTTTTTGGTTGCCAAGGAAACCCCAGAAGTATTTAGGGCTTATGTAAGCTGTATAGTCATTGTCTATGCTACATTTAACGGAATTGCGTAGTGAAGAGAACATTTCATAATCACCAGGGTTGATGAATGTTTTCCATTTGACACAATGTTTTTCTTTTAGTCTTATCAGATTTTTAGTTCGAGCCGAGAACCATACAGGGATTTGATGATTGTTTTAGTTGGTGTATGAGACTAAATTAATGCGTTGAGAGTATCTTAAATTACGCTAACACCTGACAATTGTTGACAATTATTAATAAATTAATTGGAAATTATTTCTGGTTGACATTTAATGTTGCAGTATTGTTTCAAGTTGAGAAGACACGTATGATTAACAAAATATTGGCTGAGGATGTAAGTGACATACTGGGGGTAGTGAGAAGCCAGTGGTTTGAACATATTTTGTAGAGTTGGTAAATTTTTTGAGATATACGGTTGAAAATAACTCTTTGGAGCATTTCAATTGTTGACAATATCATCTCTTTGTATTTTCAATGGCAGGGAGACTCGAGTGAAGTATACAATTGTTAGGGGTGCTATTTTCAAATAAAGTTAGGGACAGTTTCTCAAAAACTGCAATGGTCACAATGATTTCAAAAATGATTACAGTAGGTCATTCTGACATCATTCAAGACCGCCTTTATTTGATTTTTCTAGTTTTACAAAGAACGGAGACATCACTTGTTTTCCAATAATTCCAATTATACCTACTGAAAGTCTTTGACAACTTCCTTAATGCAACACCCCGTATATTTACACATTTTTGAACACCTGGCATAATTCTAATGTGAGTTTACGTAATGCACTCTTATACCAAAAATGAGCCGTTTTCGAGATATTCATTTGTTTACTCAAAAAATAGATATTCGGCCCTCGACTGATTCCCCCACGAAATTCAAAAGTTTAATAGAATACACAGAAGAGCTATTATTGATCCATCAAAATACTTCATTCCATCGCCTTATAAGAGTAACATTTTCAAAATATTATACAAGGTGTTCGGAGTCGATGACTAATTCTGAAGATATTAAAATGGACCAAAACTCAGTTATTTCAAATGCAACATTTAGTATTTTAGGATAGAATATTGAAGTTCTGAGATGATTTGACTCTTTTTTATAGAACATTCCCTATGCTGTCTAGAGGTGATCTGTAGATAGTGATAACTATGATGTTACTGTTGTTTATTTAATGTATTCAAATTGATTTCAGTTTGTCAATGTTCAGATAAACGAAAAACATTGAATTCAGTCTCCAGTAAAAGTATCTCTTGTTGTTTGTTAGCCATAGACTGAATGTTTAGGTTGAACATTATGATTTAGCCAAAGTTATTATTTTTTCTAAGGATTCTGTTCTGGGATGATACTCCTACGAAAATCACCAACAAAACCCTATTACTCATTATATGATATAAATAAATATTAAATCTTGTTTAAAATACAAGTTCAAAATACAAGCCCTCAAAAATTATAGTCGTAGTAGGCGTATCCAAGTAAAGAGGGTCGACTTCATTTCAGCCAGTACAATTTCAGCTGAAAAGTCACTACGAATGCCAACAAGTCAATATTAACTTTACCACACCTCCTTTCAGTCAAGTTCCTTGCGCATTACAAAAGGACGGAGGGTGTCAATAGAGGGTTGATGTGTGGTAGAATAAGCTGAAATGCCGGGGAATTCATCTGAAAATGTGGAATATATGTCCATATTTTTCGTAATATATATGTTAGCATGTATGCAATAATTATTTTATTGTAGAATGCACATCAATATGTTTCTGCAATTGGAGAAACTTTACTTTGTCACTTTGTCCAGAGAAAATGTTCTTGGTTTCAGTTTATCTAGGTACCTAAGCCAAAATAAAAAAGTTATTCTTGCCAAAATCAGAAAACTTGATTGATTTTGAATGAAACAACAACCAATTCTTTGAACTACTGAATGTACGAAACATTAAAAACCATATAGGGGAGATAGGGGCAAAATTAAGTTCGGAGCAGGACATGCTTGAATAGTAATCGTGATCGGACCGGCGACGACGCCATTTGCACTCACTGTTAGTGCGTCCGATTTGAGTGAACGCGTTTTTAAATCGTTGAAAAAAATTGACTTCACGAGTGTTTTTATGCGGTTTTTGGTTCCAAAACTGATTTGCAGACATGTTAGTACCTGAGTTGATATAATGTTTCAATCCTAAGCTTATTATAGTAGTATGAAACTTTGAATTCAGACTAGATTTTTTCGCTGGTAACGTTTGAGGTTATAATTGCTCCAACTTATTTGAATACATGTGGATCGGGCACAATGTTCGGAACATAATGGGATACTATTCCGTTTTGTCCCGTCCTTGTGGTTAAAATAATGTTTTTTGTCTGATAATATTTTTAGATCTGTCTTCTAATTTAAGAAGATTTTTGTTTATTCTGTTCTTTGGTAACTTCTATTTGAGGTAACATATGTCCGTTAATTTTTTGTTTCAAATTATTACAATTACTTGAATAACTAGGATCGCAGAGAGAGGATTTAAATATTCATGAAAGTATAAAAATGTTATTTTTTCCACTGGTAAAATGGTTCGCAGCTATAAACGAAAAACGGATCATAGCAAATGGGATTTAGAAGACAGGCATGGGGAGATCATCCGTAAGTGCTTGTCCTACTAACAAGATGCGGTTTCTTCGAGCCTCAACTACATACGACGTTTCAAAGTCGACCTTAAAACGACGAGTGAGAAAGGCTTGTGATACTGGTGATGCCGACAATGATGCCAATAATGACTGTGGGGAAAAGCATTTGGGACGATTCAAAACTGTTTTTACAACAGAACAAAAAGATCAGCTGGCGTAATATGTGAAATCTAAGAAAGCACGGCGTTTTTGTTTAACAGGACATGAACTTTGTGTAATTTCTTATCGATAGTCTCAGTGAAATCACTTAGATAACCCAGTTGTTAAATTTATTGAACAAGAATAACAATCAACGACATACTTCTATCAATAATATTCGGAATTGATACTTTATACGTTGAAATCGACAAATTTCTTTTTTAATGAGGATGGAAACAAATCACTCCAGAGTAAGCTGCTTGCTTCCAACCATGAGAACTTCATTAGCTAGATGATGATGATTTGTTCTGTGCTTGTTCGAAATTGAAGGCTATTCAATTCAAAATTGAGACATTTGGGAAAAGTTCTCTATCACGGATGCAGATGATGTTTCAATATTACTTGAAAAATTTTCTTACCTGTAGCATTTCCCAGGTTGGAGTTAATGGAAGTGGTGCTAAGGGCGGACTTCCTGCTAGTGGAAGTCCTGTAGGACTAGATAATATTCCTTGGTTAGTGTCACTCGATGCATGTTCGATTTGTGACAGTTTTGTTCCCCATACTAGCTCCTGAAAAATATATTGTAATAATTAATGGGTCTGGATATTTGATTGAAAAATCTAACTCTAACATCAAACTGTTGTTTCATTCTTTTCTGAGGTTCAAGAGATGATCTGAATCCACTCGCTAGGTTGAATCTAAATGACAGTTCGATGTTTTGGAATGACTAAAACTGTTCATATTAGAGAACGTTTTCGAAAAAGATTTTCGAATAGTCAGGATGGGTATATATTTTTTTTTGGCAGTACTAAGGGTTTGTAGTCCATCCAGAGTTCTTTTTAGCTTCAAATATTAATTTTGTATGCGCTACAAACGAATTGCATCAACTCTGTTAGAGCACTATGACAATCAAATGAAAAATATAATTGCAAGTCATTATTCTGTATGGATGAGTCCGATATGTAATATATGTACAAAATAAAGCTATACTTGACATCTCTACTGCCTCTTTGACATTCTCAGTTAAATAAGTAATCTAATACTAAAGATCATCAGATAACCCAAAAGCGACAATATTTGCGAAGTATACCGTAATTTAAGTTGTTAAATGCTTTTTTTAGTCTAGCAAAACCAGACAGCTCAGTTTACCTTCATCGGTTGCCCTAAAAATAGCACCTGCAATTGATAGGAGAGCAGTGTATGTTATTATTTATACCAACAGTGTATAGATGTGGTGACAGTCTTTTCAAAAAATGTCGATACTTATTTCTTCGAAGTTTTTAGCAACCTTCACTAAGATGACAAAATGCTAATCAGTAAATGTGGTGGAAGTGCACGATATGACTAATATTTTTTCTGTTACCTGATCATTTACAAGCAAACTCACCTGACATTTCTCTGCTGACATGAGAATGTGCAGAAGTCCAGGTGGAGGTGGCAATGTGGGGTGGTGAAACATTGGTAGGTGTAGGGCATCCATATGACCTGAAGGACTTGAAACGGGCGGGGGAGGTAAAGACAAAGCTTTGAGAGGATGGTGGGTGGGAGTGAACAAGCTTGGGTTGAAGTGGAAAGAAACGGACCCGCTTGATAATTTGCTCTCCCCCGCTGGAGGTATGTGTTGGAGGTTATGCGAAAGCGACGGGGAATGGTGGATTTGAGGGGAGGGGTTTTGTTGGAGTTTTGGTTTTCTGGGACCTCTTTCATGTTGAACGGCTGAAAATAATATCATCCAATAAGAATTTTTATGAAAAACTGATGCCAGAAATTTAAAAAAATCCTTCAAAAGACATGCCTTCAGCAAGTGAACTATTGAATTTTATTTTGATGCATATTATGTCGGAGGAAATGAATTGAGTTGTTTAGTTTTTTCAAAGATATATAAAATTAGAATGCAATACTCAATAATGAAACCAGCAGTTGATTATTTATTGTCAATACCTACGCCTATTTTTCTAGGTAAATATAATGCGCCGTTGTTTGCAAACGGTCTAACAATAATTCACTCTCATCCCTGACAAGTACCTACTTACTGATTTTAACATTTAGGATCAAATTAACAATTCGAAATATCTGTCAAAACACAAAACTATTGTTCGTAGGAGTTTTGCTACGAAAAATTTGTATCGCGGTTCATTTAAGTACAGTACATTGTGAAAATACAATTAATGCTTTCCATTGAATAGTACTTTTTTACGAGATTCCTCAATCTTGAAAGTTTCAGCTGCTGAATGCGACTTATGATATTAATTAAAATTTTCAATATATTACTATAATTTTTGCTGTTTTCGATTATTTTTCTTTAGTGGTATTTGAAAGCATTTATTTTTCAAATAAATAATATAATTGAAGATTTTCCTCAAACGCTTTAGTTCCATTACAACTAAATTCATCAAAAACAACTTGAATGTTAGAACCATAGTTTTTACATGAATATCTGAAGTACCACTGTTATATTAATAATAATAATAATGATAATAATATTCCTTTATTTTATTATTTGAATGCACAAAGGTCACATAAATGATTAAAAACGTAAATATTTCAGTTACATCGTTACATTGAACAAGGACATGTCAACAATTATAAATTTACGTATACATGTAAAACATCAATTATATAGTTTGAAAATTAAAAAAAATCATTACCAGAAAAAATCGTCTATGGAATAACAATACTTACGAAGTAGAATCTTTTTCAGACTTGATTTAAAAATATTAACATTGGGGATGATTTTATATGATCATTAACAATATTATAGAGCTTACAATCAATACAATTAAAATTTCTTTGGTATACAGATGTGCGATCAAAATCAGGCTGCAAGAGATTTCTATGACGGGTGTTGTAGTAGTGATTGTTATCTATTGCAAAGTTATTTTTATTCTTATAGATATAAGTGCAAATTTTCAGTTTATATAAACTGTAAACATTTATAAAGTATTGACGACAACTGGTTCTCATATCAATACTTTGCATAATTCGAATTGCGTATTTTTGAAGGATGAAGATCCGATTCATACGTGCACTGTTTCCCCAATTCAGTATACCATACTTCATGTGGGAGTGGAAATTTGGAAATGTGCAAGGTACAGCGTAAGCAAGACATTTTTGCTGCAGTGATCTTTAATATACTGTATGCTGTAGCAACTACTTTTTAACTTATTAGACAATAGTTCTGTATTACTTGCCCATCGCAGATGTTTGTCGAAAATTACTTTCAAAAGTTTCACCTCATCACTACAAGTTATTTGTTTTTCGGAATTTTTGAATAACACAGGTGATCTTTGTTTGGAGCGCCCAAAAAATACTGTGACTGTTTTGTTGTGATTCAGTAACAGAGCATTCTTTTCAAACCACCGAATGAAATCTTCATAAATCCTCTCAGTTTTACTCAATAGCATGTTTATGCTTTTTTCAAAAATTAATAAATTGGGGTCGTCTGCATAACACATTTATATTTTGTTTTTTTTTTCCATTAGACTGATTATATCATTCATAAATATAATAAACAATGAAGGTCCCAATACAGATCCTTGAGGTACACCTTGATTTATTTCACGGTAACACGGTATTTCACGGTAATTCAGTCTAACAACCTAACTTCTGTCATTTAAATATAATTCAAATAATTTTAGCGGTATCTTCCTAATTCCATATGAATCTAACTCAACACATAAAAGCCTATGATTGACTACGTCAAAAGCTCTTGAGAAGCCAATGAAAAGAATAAAAGCATATTTTCTCTTATCAAGATTAACTACAAAACATTTTTGAAAATCACACAGAGCAGATTCTGTGCTTATATTTTTACAGAATGATATTTTACATAATCCGTAGAATTAAAAATAAATCATGCAAACCAACTTTTTCATAAGTATCGTACATATTGATTGAAACATTTAAATAACTTTCCCCCATCAAAGGGTTTCTGAGTTTGTATAAATTGGAATATTTCATGAAAATAATACTCTACTATTTAATTCAAATTTATCGAAGAATAGTGGCAGTACGTGAAGAATTTGAGGCGCTGGTTTGGGATGCTTGCCATAATACGTTTTTCATTTACCACAAATCCACAAATAATAATCTTGATATAATGTGAATGGAAGAATCTAAGGTAATTTTACCACTTTCAATTCAATGTAA
Source organism: Leptinotarsa defecta (assembly GCA_015342085.1). Taxonomy (NCBI): domain Eukaryota; kingdom Metazoa; phylum Arthropoda; class Insecta; order Coleoptera; family Chrysomelidae; genus Leptinotarsa; species Leptinotarsa defecta. The sequence continues at coordinate 377 of WOGO01009634.1, read as the reverse complement.
ATTAAATACTTTCTCTGCTTTCTTCAGTAAAAATTGAGATATTTGTATTATTTTGTCGTTATGATGGAAACTTAAATATGTTTTGTTTGGTTTTCAAGTGAATATTACTGTTTTTTTCTGAGTTTAATCTTCCTCTTGAAGATGATCACTTGTTGATCGAAACACGTGTTGAGGTATTGAAATAACGGTTTGGTGTTGGGATAGAACTCCAGTAATTCAATTTTCATAGCGGTTTCGAGGACATTGTGTGCTAAGTTTGAACTTGATACCATCAGTAATATTTGAAGAGTATAATGAAATCTGAAAAAATATTAAAGCTGTAAAGCCTTGGTATTTCATAAACGAAGCCTTTTAGGATATGGATTTTCATATCCATC
>WOGO01009633.1:0-10128 GCA_015342085.1 Leptinotarsa defecta | reverse complement strand
GTGGATATTGGGGAATTATGAGCAATCTCCCTCAGAGATACTTCCTTGTTCTCATTTTTTTTATTTTCCATAAATCCTAAATCAAATTAATGTCACTTTATCATTATTGTGAATCTCTTTGAACTCACCTAAAATGCCGATTTCATTATCGCCACCACATTCAGTAACCGTAAATTTTCTTTCAGAGGGTTTTTCAGAAGATCCATAATTCCGTAAAGTATTTTCAATTCGTTGAAAATATCTATGATTAAGTTGTGGTCGTTCAGGATACAATTCCTGATACATTGCCAGACATTTGGTAGCATTCCTCAAACATCTCGAATATACAAAAAGCATATCTACTTTTTTGCACTTTCGAGCTCTTAATAAAAAATTATAGTGATGATGTGGTTTCGGGAAGAAACGTTGGGAAATATAGATGTGATATATCAACGAATTTGTAATTATAATGACTACAAAAATGTATAAAACAATATACCCGTTCGTATTAAAAAAACATATATTGATGATGGAATTCCATGAACGAAACGTTGCATTGAAAAATTATTTCACCCAAATTATAATGCACATGAAATAAAGAAAAAAGTTTTTTTGTCATTTTTTGATATTATTGAAAATGGAGGCGGTAGAGCAAAAAAATAAAATGTCATTTTCAGTGTTTCGCAAATATCTCACAATATATATCCCATACTGATCTCAATTTGAGAGCCACCGGTAGACAGCTGTTTCAGCCTATTGGCTGTCAGTACCGGGCAGGCGGTTCTCGATTAAAGAAAAAATGTGAATAACCAAGAAAAGCACTTGATAAAAATAAATGCATAAACGCAAGCGAGACATAAGTGAAACCACCTATTGGTGTGACACCCAAGTCAACTAACTTGCCAAGTTTTTATGTCAGTGTTGGTGGACTGCAACAAATTCTATATCGGCCAAACCAAGAAAAAATTTATCCAAAGGTACGACGAGCACAAAAAACCATACATAAACCCAATAATATATAAATCAAAGCTCGCAACACACGCCATACAAAACAAACGTAACTTTTCCCCACCAGAAAACATCAAACTCACAAAACAAATCAATAAAGAAAAGCGTATGGACATCTGGGAAAACCTAAACATCCATAAATTCAAAAGTGATAATTCACTTATCAAGGAACAAATACGAATCAATATACAACAAGACCTAACATTCAATATACTACACAAAATAATACACATTCCTAGAAACAATGAATGTAGAGAAACACCAACACAAAGCATAATACCTGCTGTAACCCAAGTACACGCAAATTTAAAGAGACATCCGGGTGAAAGTAGAGGACAAATAGCTGTGTCAAGGCATTATAACTGTATAAAAGAGCAAACAAGAAGACAAAACGTTCAGTTTGAGTAGAGCCATGAGGACGACAGCACAGCCTGCTATCGAAAGGGTTCGCATATAATAATTGGAAATTCTCAAAGCTTCAAATCCTTTTTGTGAACAAATGTTAATATTGAATAATTAAAAATAAAGGATAACTAGTAGCATCAGTCAAAAAAAAATATATTTTTGTATAAGTTCTGTACGCCTTGCCCAATCATGCTTTAGGCTCTCGTCACCAACTTACTCCCAAGTCAAGAGCGCGTAAAGAAGTTTTACTTCAAAAACAAAAGTTTCTGTCTGAAAAAAATTGTAAAATAAGTTCATTCAACCAAAACATCATTAGGGATCAGAAACATGAAATGACAAAGAGGCAAATTCAGTTTTTTTTGTGAAGCAGGTACTTGCCCAATTGATACAACAAATATATACATAAAATTCTTGGTATATGCTTTGGTATTCCGTAAATGTAACATATGACAAAATAAGTAGATAAAAAACTGAAGTGATGTTTTCCAGATTTTTTTATAGATAATTTATTCTATATGTTTTAAACAATTTCCCTGTTCTGAATGATTTCATATGGCTTAATTGTCCATATGAACATGGGGATGAGGTGTTCCAAAAACATCAACTACAACTGATTTTCAACTCAAATTTTTCAAGACAATTACCGACCGACCTATTTTCAAAGAAAATACAATTAACTTTGTAGCTGGTATATACCTTTTTAAATGTAATGCTGCAGAACATAAACACAATAGCAGAAATGACATTTTCTAAAGAACAAAACACAAGCACAACAGGAAAAGTCTTAAGGCGCTGTAAAATTGGTGCCCTTGCCAAAGGATTTTCTAGTATTGTTTGTGTTTTGTCCTTAATAAAAATGTGCCGTGTCTGCTTTTGCGTTTATATGTTGTGCAGCATTACATTGATAATCTGCTATAGTCTAGCAAACATGGTACATGACACTTTTTCAGAATTCTCAAATATTTGACATACTATAAAAAATCACAATACAATGCTCTTGATTTCACAATGCACTACTAGAAACACTACAAGAACGAAGTTATACCCCATTTCAAAATATCGAGAATCTTATTATTAGAGCAAAGTTAACATGTTTTTCAATAATTTGAGTGTTAATCTTTGAAATTGAACATTTAAAGCCTAGTTATTCAAATGTATGTTTGTATTAAGGATTTTTTATGTATATGTGCAAGTTTTCTTTCATATATGCATGCAAATTTATGCATATACTAACTTTTACTCAGTTGTGACTTACTATATATACCTTATGTAGTCAATAGTGAATAAATGTTATAATCAATAAACAAATCATTTTTAAATTTGGTGCTTAGAACTCGAAGATTCAATATCTCAACAATACATTCATATTCAAGAATACTAATTTACTAGATCCAATATAACTCTTTATTTTTTAATTACCGTTTACTAAATGTGTAAACTAATACTGCTCAGATAAGAGATATTTGTGGTTGTTGCCTATTAAAAAAAGATGTTACCTGAAGGACCAAAGGAAGGTTTAATATCCTCAGCTTCCACATTTAATGTGGGCTCTGTTTTAACACCTTTAACAAAGTTTTTGATATCTTCTTCATAAATATTGAAGTCAGCATTTGCATCCTCTTCATCAAAATTGAGGTCACCCTCATCTTTTATTTGTTTTACTTTACATAAATCCCCTTCATCTTCTACTTTCACCTTGATACCCTCACATTTTTCCTCATTTTGTTCTGGATAGTTGTAGTCTTCATTGAAATAATTCAGATTCTGTTGGTGACAGTGATAATTCACATTTTGTTCACCAACAGAGTCAACGTCCACAGGTTCCTGTTTCACTATACATGTTTGCAATGATTTGTTGAAATCGCTGGAGTCAACTTCCTTTTTGATTTGTGTGTCCATTATTGTACTGTTGAATATCTCCAAAACCTATATAAATTTATGACAAAAATTCATTTATCTTACGAATGCTATAAGGTAAAAGCTCAGTACACTCTAATATCAAACATCGATTCAACAAAGCAAGTATGTGATTACCATAAACGTCATAATATGGATTAGCTGTCACGTCGCCACAGAACGTTACTTTCGCAAACACTACAGTCACAGTCAGACAGTCACATCTGCGGATCACACAATTTTTTGGCAAAAATGTCTCAGAACAAAAGGACAATGCGACTGCGTCATCAGTCGTATGAATTGCATACTAGGGGTCATAAGACTTTTCTAATGCTTTGAATGGTCTTGTTTTTGACTGAACCTTCGTCACAGAACAGGTATGATATCTGAAGCCGAGAGGAATATTTTATTACAATAATGGTAGTATCCACAGAACTAAAAACGAAGATCATCCACAGGACTGAAACTTTTGAGTTGTAGTTCTATAGCAGTATCGAAATAAATTTGACGTTTCCTTCTGTTCTGTGTCAATGTGTTTCAGATTACAATTTCAGAATACATGTGTCCATTGTATATTGTCTTTGTTGTGTACCTTAAATATCGTATTTAAATAAAAAGTTTGATGTAGTTGCGAATTTGAAGGCTGTCTATCAAAAATATTTGACAATCTCCATCATATTAACATTAAAATAATATATAGCTAGCATCCATGTGTTCAATGTTGTACGTTTTATTGTTCTATTTTAAGTAAATGCCTCGATTTTAAAGTTTACCGGCTCAATTATCTAATCACATGCAACCAGTCGAATGTATTTTAAAGAAAATAACTAGCATAAGCTGAAAATTACGCTATTTTTTAAAACTATTTTGCTATATGAAATAAAAATATATATGTAGTTCCTATATACAAATATCCAAACTACATAGAATATTTCTCTATATTATTGCACACCTGCAATGTGAGTAATTTGGATTTGTTGTATACTTTGAATGTAATATGTTATGCACAGTAGAAACCTACATCTATTGAAGACGCCAACTTGGTTGGTGAAATGCGCGTCGAAAAAAGTATTCCAGTTCTGTGGTTTGGGAAAAGTGTTTGTTTTGGAAAGCTATAGGCTCAAATAACCACTATAACTTTATGCAACTTGGTAGGCATGTTCCTAAGGTATAATAATATTTGTATTTCAAACTAATGAGGATGTTATAATGAGTTTGAAGTAGCAGCAAAATTTATTACACTCATAGAACATAACAGTTTGGGACGAGTCAAACTTATTTATAATTAATGAAAAAACTGTTAGTGACTTGTGAAAATGAATTGTAAGGAATGTATAAAACATACTACAATTAAGTCAAACAGAGGAAACACATTTTAGCAGTCTCCAAGCGAGTCTTTTGATACCTTTTATGAAGACCCATTTTAATTAGATCGTTTTTCAATTATTCCTTGAAAAGAGAAAAAAAGTAGTTCTTCAATTTCATTTGGAAATTAAGTAAAATAAGAAATTCCTTTTGACTTGCCTTCTCTCATCTTCACTGGAGGTACGGTATTGCAGTGCCATCTCTATATAACTAATGTGTCTTTTTAAGATCATATTACTTTGTAAAGAACATTCAACAAAACTGTGAACTTGTGAATAAACAGTTAGTTATTGAATTAACAGGAACATTCTTTATTTCATCATTTATTCTGGCATAGGTGTAGACGTCTGTTATACATCATTTTCAACAAAAAGATGGTTTAGCATTCAGTATAATATCCTCATATCCTACATCATTGGGAGTGAACTCGTCTTTTATATTTTTTTCATGAATTCTCAAGTCATCCTTCACATCTTCGCTGATTTTGAAATCATCTGTACTATCTACCACTACTGCTTCATATTGATTTGGCGACATAGTCTTCCGATGAGCTTTCAAGTTCTTCTCATAAGAATGTTTTTGTTTTCTTGAATGAAACTTCTCATGCAATTTCAAATTCTCCAACACAGATTTGGGGCAAAATTCACATGAAAATGATTTTTTTCTCATGATGTTTCAAATACTCTTCATCAACATATGATTTTGAAGATAATTTACAGACAAACCGTTTTTCTCTAGAATGAATATTTTGATGTGATGAAAAATTTGCTAACAGTCTGAAAGATTGAGAACAGATGTTACAAGGGAAAGGCTTTTCTCGTGTATGAAATCTCTTGTGAGATACCAATCCTGCAACGATTTAAAACATTATTTGCAGGCAAAAGATATGAATTATCATATGTTTTTAAGGGAACCTTCACTTCTGCAAAATTTCAAACATAATGTGCAATTAAATATATTTTTTCTACTGCTAGTCTTCCGTTATCGTACACGAGTACTTTTACTGCAGCCTATATTCAAGTGATTGGTATCATTAGATATTTTGGTGAATGTATTCTCTATGAATTTTTCTTTGCATTTCGAATTTTCTATTTCTGTAACCTGTTGTAATTCATTACCTGGAAAAGATAGATAACTCTGCTATATTTATTTCATATATCAACTCTGTGTAATTGTTACAGTAAGTTGCTGAGACTATCAGACTTTCTTTTATTTACCGCAGAAATACTAGAGCCAATAAATTGAATGTAGCACACTTGAATAAAACATTTGATATCAATGAGTAAACATTATACTTGGAATATTCTCAAAATGTTTAATGTCTTCTTCTACAGCTTGGCCAATAAACTCAACCTGTATTACATTATCTTCAAACAAATTTAAATCTCTCTTGAAATATTCATGAATCTTACAGTTATCCCTGTCATCTTCATTATTAAAATCATCCTCATTTTAAGTTTCAATTATTATTATTTTAGACTGATTTGTTGAAAATTCATTGGAAAATATATTTTCAATTTCTCAGTATTGAAAGAATCTGAGTATATTTTAGAATTGAATGGTCTTTCTTCTGAACTTTCGCTAAATAGCTTTTCTTCGGTATGCACATTCATTGGAGTTTTTGTTTTACAAAATGTTCAAAACATTCTCCCGTCAACTTGTTACTGTCTTCAGATACATAGTTGGGATCGAAATTTTTTCTTTTACCCTCAGATATTGTTTAGTATTCTATTTCAGTAATCTGCTGTAATGGAAACCCTGGAAAAGACAAGAACCCTTTATTAATTCGATCTTGAGTCTTCCGAAAAATTAATATTTCAAAAACTGTGAATGAATGAATGATTTTTTTTAAGAAAAAATCTTATATTGAGATTCTTGTAAAATAAAATTTCTTTGATATTTTCTTAGTGACGTAGCTGTAGTGTGCATTAAAAGACATATCGCTATCCAACATAAATCTCCTTTAACAAATTTAATCATTTCATTGCCAATATAGAGCGAATGAGAATATCAAACTGTTTATATTCGTATTGTGTCATTGAAATCATCCATTGGGTTTTTGCAACGTTTAATTTCAATTTGTCAGAAGAGAAATAACAATGTATTGTCAACAAATGAATTGATAGTCACATCTATGGTCCATATTGATATTATTGATATAGATTAAAGTTCAAAGTCCAAATTCATTTTCCTGGGGTACACCAAATTTAGGAGTTACTGGATCCGAAAGATCATTTACAATCTTTGTTACCTGGCTTTGGCAACTTAAATCGTTTTCAAACCAGTTTGTTACAGGTTCTTTAATACCAATGCCTTTTAATTTTTCAATAAAATACTTCTATAAATTGTTTCAAATGCTCTTCATAGATCCAAGAATGGGTCCATTTAATTACAGTTAGTTGCAAGGTAGATTCGCAAAAGTAGTTTTGCCTAAACCTTAACAGAATTGTCTTGGAATTATTATTATGGTTCATGTTTATCAAAAATTGATAATTCCAACAACACCCAAAGTTGCCGACACGTATCAGTGTTGTAACTTACTGGGACAATAGTACTTATTTTGGGTGAATTGGGAAATCATCCAAACAGTAGTGAAATATTTATAAAATGTAACAATACATGCCCTATTACGCCAAAATTGTTTTTTTTTCCATTTTATGACTATAATTTCAGCCCCAGATTTACTTTCTACTTTAATTTTCAATTGTTGAAATTCTGAAAATGTAGGCCCAAAGAAAGATTCGCTATGCCAAACTGTGTTAACATTCATAGTATTGACTATATATTGAAAACTATTTCAAAAATAAATGCTAACATTTTTATTTCTCATTGAGCTTCTTTACAAACTTTGATCATCATTTTTAAACTGAATATGATACTAGAATTTATTTTCATCTCAATTGATTTTATATTTTTTCCCATCTGTTGTGGTTTTGGATATTTGAATCAATCACTTGATTTTTAGTAAATTGACTGTATCATTCACCTTTCTAAATACTACAAAGAATTCTTTAAAACCATAATTCAATATCACAGGTTTATTGAAAGTATGACTGTAGCTGCAATTCAATACACAGATCATCAATTGAATTTCCTTTTATTTACAAATGAAAATGATTCGAGATTTATTATCTAACAGTACATCCAAGTTCCTTAATTCCATTTTCGATATTTTTATGAATGATATTCACTTCAGCTTGTGTAAGAGTTTTCTCCATATGCCTGTAGGTAAGTCGGTAACAATGGCTTATTCTACCCGTTTTTGGGTTAGTAAAAGTATCCACCAATTCAATCTGCTCTATTAAATCACCACCAATGGTCCTTGCAAGATCATAAAAATCATTGCTACAAAAATTTCCTCCTTCAGGAAGCCAAAAACTCATGTCATTAACACATTGAGGAAAATGACTGATAGGGGTGTAGGTAATGTTATCATCGATATTTTCAGTTTTGAATTGGTTTAAAAATCCACTATCTTTAGACCAAAATAACCTGATATCAGGAATATTATATAAACACATAGCTAGTCGCTCCAGTCCTAAACCTAATGCCCAACCTATTCTATCATTGACTCCAGCATTGGTTAAAATTGGTTGCCGCATTATCCCGCAACCTAGCATTTCCATCCAGTCATTATTATGATAAATTTCCAATTCCCATGATGGAAGAGTAAATGGAAAGACAGCGTTTATCCACCTGTACTTAACGTGTTCCCCAAACAAATGACGTGCAAGTCCTACCAATGTGCCTTTTAATTCATGTTCCATCAGTTTTACAGCTTCTAGACTGTGGCAAGCTTGTTTGTCCTGATTTTCATTAAATGCAGTGTTACTTCCCTCTTCAAATATTTGCAAATTTTCATCTTTAAGGAAGATCTGATCTCTTGTTCTCAGTCTTACAACATCCACTTGATGAAATATGGGATAGTGAGTCTTGTCAATCTCATCCCTTCGGTATACGTCGCCGACCATTAAAAAGTTATTCAAGCCAGCTTTTATCAGCTCGCTTTGATGAGCAGTCATATGGGCCCTGAGCAAATAGTTTTTGTTGACATAGTAACAGTCACTTTTTGATCTAGATGGGTGATCTTCCGGTATGAGCAAGTTATCAAAGTTCTGAGCAATACTTACAACTGGTGGCAAATTTTCATGTACTGAAAATACAGGATTTCCTCGTCTATTGACAAACGATTTATAAAAATATTTGATAATCCTTTGACGAACCAGATTCAGGGGATGATACTGTTGTAAGTAGAGATTTTTTCCGATATAACTGCAAATTTTGTCTGTCAGGTTGCTATATGAATCAACAGCATAAGTTTTGTCCAATAATGTGATATCTGTAGGTTTGGACAGAGACTTTGTAGAAAAATTAACATATATTGAACTAAATTCTCTGAATTTCACGAAGTTTTTGATACTGTGCATAGTCGTTTTTTCTCCCGATTTAGTTAATATATCACTAAGTTAAACATCAACAACTGAAACAACTCTATTTGTTTATTTAAATAACTTATTGGTATTATGTGATTCATATTCATAACCTTACTCTACGCATCCATAGACGTTACATTATGGACAGTCATTATAAATATATGGAATATGAACTAGTGTGAGAAAGACTTTAGAAGGAGAAGATTGAAGTCAGTAATATTAGAAAAAGATATATTGCATTCGAGTCGACTCCAGAACGCTCGCGATGTATACGTTGTGTTTTTTTTGTTGTCCCACAAATTGAGTAATTTCCGCCAAAAGTTATCTGCTATTAATGTTCGAATGTCCGAAGGCCAATTTCCAATGCGAATTTGCGAATGACTGATCTGAAATAAGATTAGAGGGATCAGAACAAACCTGTTATTTGTAAGGGAGAATGACAGCTCTGTTGTACATATTTTTTTCACGTAATTTCGTATTTTAAAAGGTTTGTTTTGGTTCTAATATGCGAAACTGTTTGGAAACTACACAAGACATGATGCGTACAAACAAAAATTCTCAAACAGTTTGAAATAGTCTCGGATACTAGGTTGAGGTTGAACCAGAACACATTTCGAGGAGACCACTGTGCCACCTATCATATATATGAAGAGATGAAAACGAGAAAATACTGTTTATCATGTCCGTTTTGTTATGTAGCGTATCCTTGTAGTCAGTTAAAATTTTATCTAACCTCAATCATCAATTATTTAAATCGAATAAATAAAAAAAATATCCTACAAAATGGCCCAAACAAATTTTCACATGAATGCGCATTAGCAACGGGAATAGTTCAGCCACAGTATTTTGCCATGGGTAGTTATCAGCTATAATATCCCAAGGACATTGATAATGATAACTAACGAAATAATTTTATCACAGTTTTCGAAAGCACGTTATTTGGTATAAAATAACGTGCTTGAGGAAGTTGTGATGAAATTATGAGTTATTTATCAATGTTCGAGGGATATTCGGTGAGAAAATTTTTTGCAATTCGAACAAA
>WOGO01009632.1:0-10128 GCA_015342085.1 Leptinotarsa defecta | reverse complement strand
CATTTTATTCGTTTATTTATCAATATATTGTGAATTTATTTATGTATTGTGTATTTATTCATGTTTTTACGATATTCATGTATTTATATATGTATTGTATATTTACACTTGTTATGTTATTACTTTGTACTAGGCGATATCACGCACAAGAAAAATTTTTTCGAAAAAGTTTTTTTTGTGATGCCTTTTTTTGTTTACCCTGCTATTTTATAATATTTTTGTTGTGATCATTATGGTAAATAAACTCATCATTATTATTATTATATTATTAACTTATCTTTTACTGGTACTGTACTATGCTGACTTGTTCTACATTATGCTTGACATAATCTAAAAAACTAATAAATTGTTATTATTATTATTCTTATACTCTCTGAAAGAGCTAATATTTCTGTCGAATGTCTTTATCGAATCTGGGTGGTCAAATTTTGAAACAATTCATCACCCACGCACTTTTCGTGCTCATTTATTCAGGATTGTTTTTGACTACACGTGAATATTTGTTGATCCGGAGAACCCGGCCAAGCTTTCATTTATTTGTTCGCAATAACGCCGAAGTGAAAGGGTTTGAAATTTTTGTGCAGGCTTCGATAGGGCGAATACGGGTTTGTGCAGATATCTGATTAAACATTCCGAGCATTTTGCAGTTCGATTCGGACTGCTGTATTGCCAAATAACTTCATTGAATAGTTTTCACTAACTCTGGGGTATTTATTGACCACATTTGCCAATGTAATCCCAGTTTTGCATTTGAATTACTCAGTGGCTTGTGTACAAATATCAATTTGGACTGACGAAAGCTAATAATCGAAATGAAAATAGGGTTGTGTATGAGGGTAGTTACGGGGTTGCTGCTGATGAATTTTCTGCATTTTTTTGAAGAAACTAAGTTTTTAAGGACAAAAGAAGAGCACTACAGGAAAATCCTTGAGGCGATTTAAGGCCGGTGAATAACTTCGCGGTGTCCGACCGGTATTTTTCAGCGCGGTTTCCGAGCGGTTTCATACTTTTATGTCAACCCCAGTATTTAAATGCAGCATGACAGTGTTTGCGATTTTCAACAGCGACGATTTTTCCACAGCCGACCGGTCATCGGATTCCGAGCCACAATCAAAGGGCAAGGGCGACCAAGTAGAGGGAAATCCCAGGTAAACGCATGGGACCCAACAGTGTTGGCTATTTCCGAGCGGTTTTTCAGTTGCGATTCGATCATGGAAGTGAAAATTTTAATTCGTAGCGTAGAAAATAGCCCTTGTTTGTGGGATAAAATCGATTAGGTACTACAAATATATATTTTGTTTTTATGTATGTATTTTCAAGTTTCTCATAAGATATGTGTTGGTCACGCCTCCCTCTAGAAGAAATGTGTTATCAATACAATATTTCATAAACTTGAACTAACCTCAATGAAACAGTAAGCCTCTCTTCAACGCTGATAGGTACTCTTCTGGTGCGATCTTCATGTAGTAAAGGTCGAACAATTGCCACAAGTTCACCGAACGACTTTGTGGATATTTGGTAATAGGCAAAAAACTTGTCTGCATATTCTCTGATTTTCTTTTGTATACAACAGAAAACCTTTCTTCCTGGTTCCTCTTTCGGTGATACGGGTGCAAGTCGTATCTCCTTTGGTGGCGTCTTCCAGCAAGAGAGCTTTCTTCTTCCTAAACGCAAATGAATACCACCATTTGATGGTTAAATATCGCAGCAGCAGACTTCATAGTTGCTTTGAAGCCGCGAACGATACTAGAGGACGACAAGGGAATATTTCCCCTCCAGTCAGAAATCCAGAGTGCCAGGAAATCGCGGACACTGTCAGGAACTCACTGTAGCGATTTTCACTCAGCAATTTCCGCTCGGAAACCGCACTGGGAAAACCGCTCGGAAATCGCGCTGGGAAAACCGCTCGGAAATCGCGGAGTATGTCACCGGCCTAAGAGCGGAGCATGTAAGAAAGTAGTGATTCAGGTTGGATTCGAATCTCTGGAGTTTAAATTCATTTGAAAAAACATTATTAGGAAGTTTATTCCACACAAACGCGGTTCTCTAAATAAAAGAGTTCTCAAATAGTTTTCAATGGAAGAAACATGAGCAAATACAAAATTGGAGAACGATCAGGCGAGTGTGATGTATGTTATTTCACTGAAAATTTTTGAGATTTCTAAGGAAGGAGAGCGGTGCCAAGTTTAAACAAAGTGTAAACTTTGATATGCCTATCTAGTTAGTCCTTTAAAGTATCAATTCGTCTGCTGAAAAGCTAACTTGGAGGAATGAAGAAAGTTATGTCGGTTAGTTATCAGCAGTTTATAATGCTCCAAAATCTAAGAACAGTATCGACCATCTTCGTTATTCACAATACGTCAAGTCTACAAAATTGAATAAATCTGTGCAGTTATCATATATTTCACTGAAATAAGTACATCAGCTCACCAATATTTCAATCGTATTTATTGTCAAGTTCAAACTTGGTTAGGGCATGATTTGGAACCCCAGGAATGAGGTTGGACAATTGGAGGTTGGACAATTCCTGGAACCAGTCTCGACCATTTTAGCATGTGCTTCACAGAAATAGCTCAACACAGTATTCTGCAACTGCAAGAGTGGTTGTGATTTGCGATGTGGATGCAGGAAATCGGGGTTAGAATGCTCTTTATCTTTTGGTCAGTATAATGGGCGGGGTTGTCTCAATGCTTCATCATATCAGATTGATATCAATGAAGACGGAACCTTTGATCCCGAAATTATGGAAGACCTGGAGACAAATGACACTGAAGACGATAAAGAAGAGGCCTTTGAAATACTACAGTGGTCGGAAGACGACAATGAAAAATAAGAAGATACTGGAAATTATAAAGTTTACTTCTTATAAATACTATTGAAGTTTTTTAATTTTCACAATGATAAATGTACGAAATATTTTTTAATAAAATTGTAAATTGAGGATTCTGTTCCTTTCTATGATAATTTAAGAAGATATTGATATAAATTACATTAGAATTGACCAAAAAACCGTCGTATAAGCGTCACTCAGCAATTGTCAACGTCTATATAGATTTGCTATAAAGGGTCATAACTTATGACGAATCATGGGTACTTTTATGGTTATGACATCAAAACCAAAGTCCAGTGGTCCAAGAGAGCCAAGACCATAAAGCACCAAGACAGTTCAATAAAAAATCAAGGTTTCGCTCATTGTTTTCTTCGGATATTTTTGAAATACAATTCATGGCTTTTGTATCAGTTAATGCACCTGCTCAATCGTCATTGCTTGTTTATAATTTTTTGGCGAAAAACAACACCGAACACTGTAATCATGCCTTAGCCACCGTATTCACCAGATTTGCCCCCTGCCACTTTTTTTTGTTCCCAAGATTGAATAGACCCATGAAAGGACGGCGTTTTGCGACGATTGAGAAGATAAAAATCGAATCGCTCAGAGAGCTCAAAGACAAACAAAAAAATGCATATCACCTTTGAACGTGACAAAATAGAAATTGATGAATAGATCTATATTTTTTGCGAGACCTGAAAATTCACCCAATGTTTTGAACAGACAGCGTATCTATAATATTTTCTGAAAGGATTTTCCTGGAGACATTTAAATATGCGAAAGAGAATATGACATTTCATTCTATGATTCTACTTAGTACACTGTATATTGACGAATAATTCATAAAAGTCCAATGCATCATAAAAACATAGGCTTTAACGACCAGAGTGACAATTTAGAGAACAAAATCCGTAATAGTAGCGATCAATTTTTCTGTAACTCGCCACTAGATGGCGCCGTAGAACAATTTTTTGAAAGCACTGTTCTATAACGCTGCGCACGCCTAAGTTCGTTGATTCTGATTCTGTCAAAACAATGGAACAGAAGCGATACAGCAACATAGTACTAGTAATTCATAAAAGTCTAATGCGTCATAGGAACATAGGCTTTGAAGACCGGAGTCACAGTTTAGAGAAAAATATCCGTAATAGTAGGCTGTGGTCGAATGGTACCAAGTTCGGTCTGCTACCGACTATTTGTCTTTGCTCAGATTTCGAGAAACTACTGTCATCCTGGCAGTCAACTCATTTAACACTGAAGATGCCTGCCTCAGTAACAGTCGAAACGTTTGGTACTACAAGTTTCATTCGATTACGGTCTACCAGTCCGGATTTTGTTCTCCCCAGTCTGATGCATTTATATTTTATTCCTTCATGAAATTTTCATACGGAACACTATTTGATAATGTTAACCATTCACCTGAAACTTGTGATGTAAGCTTCATTTCACACCCAAGTTGGTCAACATATATATATATAGGTAATATAAATCATGAGTAATATTTGAAACTTATACTCACTGGTACGAAAACTTTCTGTGAATAACCGTATTCTAAACCAACAAACATATTAATGGTAATCAAGCTTGAAGCTTTTCATTTGGGAAGTCGAATAACTCGATGAATCAATATTGGATTAAAGGCTCCCATCGCAGTGATGAAAGCATCACCTTAATTAAAAAATGCCGCATGTGAGGGAATTCCTAAAACACGGGGCTTATTAATTAAAAATATGAAATGCCTGTCGTGATTTTCTAGGTATCGGATAAAACGAATAATAAAGCCCTAACACAGCTTATTAATTTCAGTCCCGGGAATTAGAGCGGAATACTTCACCCTTCTACCAGCTTCATGAAATGAAAAGCTTCTACAAGTTTCCGTGAAGTTACTGACGTTGTTATTACCGACGTCGTTATTCTTCATCTTATAGATGTTGTGAAGAGAAAAAACTCTAATAAATTACCTCAGCGCAGCGTTGAAAACCAGGTTGCGAGTTACGTTAAATATTTGCAAGAATACCTCTTCTCGTTAATATCTGCTCATAAAGTTGTGAGTTTTGGATACTTGGCTGGGAGAGGAAGTTCCCTGTAAGTATCTAAAAAATGAGATGAGGTCATGGGAATGTGTTTCCAGAAGACTTAAATGTATTAACAAGTCAGATGGCACCAGCACCGAAGCTAACAAACCTACCTAAGCCAGTGAGGCAATATTTGAAACTATTTTTTTCAGCTGTTGCTCGAGGTTGCTTGACTTAGACGCTGTTGCGTCTGACTTGTAGTTTCGTACTGTAGTTAAAAAGGACCCTGTATAATCCTATCCTTTCTTGCTTAGGTATTCTGAGCTGATTCTCGTTTTGCTGGAGCAGTACTCTAGTTCTATTATCGGATGGTTCCCTTTTTGAAGGTTTTTCCGTATATGTTTCCAGGTTACAACTTGTTCCGGGACTATACAAGGAGTTGATGATCTCTGTTTGGCACATTGTAACGTACATCATCTTCAAGATGATCACTTGGTAATCGAAACACATGCCTTGTTGGATAAAAACTCCAGCGATATGCATTGTAACGTGGTTTCACTTCACGTTTTTTATTTACTTGGCCAACTCGGTTGGAGTACATGTGTCCAGTGTTCGACAAGTGGTATGACATAGTGATAACTATGTATAGAATAATGACAAAATGGGCGGATTGACAGTTCCGTTTTCCCTTCACGGGACATAAAACTTCTTACTGCTCTTGCACTCGGTAGCAGTTAACGGTGATCTTCCTAGCCGGTTGTCATTGTCGATTGATATCGGGTCTTTGCTTGTCTTGGAATGCAAAGTCTTTCAATGCTGTAATATTAGGGGCGCGCATCGAGCCGCATCGGTGATCAACATCTGTACAATCAGTTCGACATGATCTGCCAGCCAGTTACGGAATAAATGTATACACTGGTCAAAGTTATTCAGTAATGAAGTCAAATGCTCCATCACACTGGTTAGTGCTAATCGGGAAGAGAACTGAATGCTCCATTAGAACTCTCATTAGCTGTTTCGTTGCCTGTGATTCATGAGTGTCTTGGGACCCAGGAGTTAATATACTCAGCATGTTCTTAGAATGACTGTTTGTCATCCACTCCTCTCAGTGCTCTGTTGATATGACAATCAAACATTTTAGTGAAGTTTTAGTTGGTAGATTCTCCAAAGAAGGAAATTTCTCTAGTGACGGTGTCAATGTTGTGAACTAAATTGTGTAAGAACATGCTATAAAGAAGTTTTGTATAATGATACTTTTCAGTGTTTCATTTAGCTATAAGTAGAATAGTTACTGGTTTCTATCCAAGAAATAATGACGAATGCACCGTCTATGATATTGGCAGAGCAATGACAACCGCTTAATTGGGATTATTCCTATTAATTAAAACCGAGTTCAAAAAGGATTCATCAGTCTAGTACAACAGATAAACCAAAATGTATATTTTTGTCGACATTCTTTGGCATTTTCACCTTCATCAATCTGAAAGATATGTGTGAAGTAATAATACCTAAAGAAGGTCGATGAAAAAGTGTCACATTTATAAGAACAACAATACGAGTGTCAAGTGTAGTCAAAAATACAAACCCATCGATAAAAACGTTATACTTTGATGAAAGTAAAAATATGTAAAAATATGTGCAAACTAATCATTTGTTCTTTTACGATCACGATAACGCGATAGTGACCTGATCAGTATTCTGGATATTTCGGGTGTAACCTCAAACGTACAATTTAATTCAACGCCTGACAAAGAGGAATGCATGAAACGATCTACATATTTCCACCATTTTTTATCGTTGAGCTGTAACCGTAGGTATAAACATCCACATATCATAAATGAAAAATGGATGTTTTGGTCCTTGGGGTGAACAGTTCAACTCTACCGGGACGCGACAATGTTTGTGTTGTTTTGAATAGGCGTTCACTTGGGATTTTTTTTGGGAGCATTGTTGTAGAATTGGATGATTTGTAAGGGATTTAATCTGTACCTAGTCGAATTGAAATGAAATCAATAATGTCCTCTTTGGTTTGAATATTTTTACATTTCGTTGTATGTCTGAAGCAGGAGAATTACTTACTTTCTGCATTGTCTAAGGATACAATTGTTTTTTCAGGGTATAACAATTAAATATTGAGCCTTTTCTCTAGGAAAATCATGAAATAATCATAAGAATAAGACTAAATAACTGAGAATTTATCATAATGGTGATAATCGCTTTAACGAAAGTGCTGTGTATATTTTTGAAGCATTTTTTCAAAAAAAACACGCTGGATTATATAATATAACATTATAGCAGTTCATTTCACATATTTTGGTCTCCTCTTCGGAATGCACGGAAAATTGTGAATTAAAACAATCTAATCTTCATTAATAATTTAGTTCGACATATCCATAATATTGTTCACTATTTCTACTGTATACCTACACTGCTTTCCTATAAAAAGGGGTACCTTGACGATGTCACATGATATTGATACTATACAAAATCGAGACACATTTGTCTACGTAAAAATTACCCTTCAATAGCCTCACAATAACCGCCATGTCAAAAATTCCAATACTAGTGGTCCAGTGATATCACAACGATAAGCAATGCCAGAAAACAAATTAACTACTCACAAGGAAAATATAGAGAAGAGTCAATAGGGAAAGAATCAGGAGAATTTGGGTGAACCACCAATTTGACGTTTTTCTTCTTCAACTTACCAATTTAAGTGCTATGTGGTAACTTTTATTTATTCGTAGTTTGGCAAATTATTGAATATCACTGGAGATTTATCCCAACACCAAACCGTTATATCAACACCTCGCCACGTGTTTCGATCAACAAGTGTTCATCTTCAAGGGGAAGATTAAATTTTAACACTTGGTGATCACGTGTCGAGGTGTTGAAATAACGGTTTGGTGATCAATATTGAAGATGATCTTCAAGAAAACCTTAATTCTCCTCTCGAAGATGACCACTTGGTGTTGAAATAACGGTTTGGTGCTGGGAAAAACTCCCGTGATATTCAAAATATCTCTTGATGATTTTAAGATAATATGAGTTTTTCCGGGACGTTTTCAAATACTCCGGGATATTTCAGAAAATTGTGGAATACTCTCGAACTTCCTCGAATGTTATAAAGTGTTCTACGAACTGTTCAGTATTTTCGAAAGCTCATCCTTCAGTTTGAAACATGAACCTTTCCAGGATTTTTCATAACCTACCAGATTATTTTCGGACGTTCTGAGATGTTGTGGAATGCTCATTTATAGTCTCGAATGTTCTGGACTAGAGAGCGAAACAACCAGCCCTTATTTTTTCGAAAACACGCCTTTTAGGTAAAAAAAATTGTATCTTCATCATGAACAAGCTGATGTGACACAAAACAAGCTTTTATTTAAGTGTCCTAAAAAGGGCAAAATAAAATTTTAAATCATAATAACCATATACATTTATGACTCTACAGAACTGAAATTATAATAAAAGATTGTCTCGATAATTTCAATTTGTAAATGAAATTTTGTAATTGGGTAGGCACCTACTGATCTTGTAAGCAATTCATAATGTTTGTAATTGAATAGAAGTGCCGGGAATGCTCAAAATGTGGAACTTCAACCTTGAATAACTTTTTGGCATACATAGGATTTATCGGGTTTGAAATTTATTATAGTACCCAGTCGATCTGTCAGAATGCTTTTTAATTACAATTTCATCTGACTGAATATGTAGAGATTTCTTCTAGGCACCGCGACAAGCTTTTATTATAATTTCAATTCTGTAAAGTCATAAATGAATGTGGTCAATGTGATTTAAAAGTTTATTTTGATCTTTTTAGGGAACTTAAATAAAAGCTTGTTTTAAAAGTTTTTACCACTACTTTATCTTATATTTTCTAGTTTCAATCGATCGTTATCGATCAATACGAGAGTCAATCTATGAAACGGAGAGTTCTTCAACAGAAAAACTTGAGGAACCAATGCTAATGACGCCCATCTCACCAAATTACATAAGTCATGGTATGCCTCTTGTGCCTGTTGCTCACATTGCGTGATGAACCCTCTTACTCTGGGTGGTAGATAATAATATATTTCTTTAGAATGCAAATAAATATGGGTTCTTACAAGCTACTACACCATTTATTGTCTTCTTTTTAGGGTCGGGAAGTAGGCATTTAAAGGTAAAAGCTTGATTCAATTTTTTTCTAGGAATATATTTTTTTATTGAAGCCAACCCTGGATGTGGCATCTATTTTATGGTGTGCCTACCAACTGCCTATCATGAACGAATGCGTATACAAAATTTCGTGTTCCTGCTATTTACCGCTGAGGTGATCTCTCGTACAGAGCCGATCCTGGCAGGAGCATCAGGTTACGTTTAAGATTATCATGCATTGTCATCGGTTCTGGACCAGCATGCAAAATTTCGGTCAGATCAATCGGATACCGGGAAGTGGGTCAAATTGAACTTGCAAGATTTGTTAACATATATACAAGTCAACTTAAATAAGAGATTTAAAAATAAGAAATAATTCGAAATTAATTCAAGATAGTGTTCAACATCGATGATGAGTCCTATGGCTTAATGTAACTAATGACTTTCAATGAGTCTGAAATCAAAATAAATCTATTTACAAAACAACTGATTTCTTTGTAGGATAGCGTAGGATTCTTTGAAGAATATTTTTATTTTGGCTCCAATCTAGCAGATAGCTCCTAACGAAGCATTTATAACAATGAATATTCAGCACATCACGCTTTCATACAACAAAATCAATTTTTCTTCAAAGTCATCAGTTACATCAAGCCATAAGATTTATTATCGATGGTGAACCCAATCTTAAATAACTTTGAATTATTTTTAGTTTGTGGGGCTACTGAAGTGTACTTTTTTAGTTTTCCAAACCATTATCTAACATTTCATTGCATGATTTTCTAGTACAAAAGTGTTTTTCAAAACCACGACACGAGTTTCGCTATACTGGCGAAACACGTGTCGCGCCCTACCGAATGTATCGGGGCTTCAGGGAATAGGGCCTCACCAGCGCACACTACAGTGAAAAAAAATAATAATATGATTCTCTGGCATGATTCTCGGACCCAATGATCATTTACCCAACGGTGTGGGGAGTGGTCATTGGTTGATAATGCTGGCGTGCCCTCCCGAAAGTATCGGGGCTTCGGGGGATAGGGCCTGACCAGCGCACACTACGATGAAAATGATAATAATACCAGGGCTAACCACCCGGTGGACCCAACACTTGGTTCCCAATAATCAAGGAAGGGGCCCCCACAATCG